>WAAB01001207.1:117835-132597 GCA_013389865.1 Piaya cayana
CCTGTATAACTGGATTTGAAGGCTTATTTCCTTACCTCTTTTGTGGTAAGTGAAGGGGGAATTCGAGCTGACCAATAAAAGAAAAACAGTCAACAGGGGTTGTGGAAAAGAGGTTTGTGGAAAGGAAGTTGTAACTAGGTTGTATGCCATGTGATTAGCTTTCAAGGCCCACCCTCCCATCTTTGCTAGAGATGCACAGGAGACAGCAAGTGATACAAACCCATTCTGATGATTGTCAACCATGGGAAAGACCTCCTGAGCTGTTTGACAGCTGATATGGCAGCTGATATTACCTGACCCAAGAGTGCAAGCAAGGAGGCAAAGAACCAGGTAACTGAAAACTAGCCCCTGTTGTCTCCTCTGGGCTGTGATGTGTGGGAAGGTTTTAATCCTGATAGACAGTGAATCCAAGACAGGATTTGCTAGTCCTTTCCTGTAAGCAAACTGTTTAGAGAAGACTTAATGCAGGGGCAAACCTTATGTCAAAAAGAGCAAATTCAAAA
The DNA here is from genome assembly GCA_013389865.1 of Piaya cayana. Taxonomy (NCBI): domain Eukaryota; kingdom Metazoa; phylum Chordata; class Aves; order Cuculiformes; family Coccyzidae; genus Piaya; species Piaya cayana. Next base: position 118,339 of record WAAB01001207.1, read on the forward strand.
GATAAGCATGATATTTCATACATGTCAATTCAGTTGCAGAAAAAAATGCAACAAATGCAGGCAGTGTCCACCGAGTGCATTGTTCAGCTAGGACAGAAACTGGTCCTGAAGATAATGAAAAAGGGTATGATTTATCCCTACACCAAAATTTCTCAGGAAATGGTAGAACACATTAATATATGCGTTGCATCAAAGTGTGCACTGTAGCTACAGTGTAAATTCTGTTGCTTAGAGAATACATAGCACGCGATTACAACACCACCAAGGAATACAGTTTATGTGTATAGGTATGTCAGCTGTCCAGCTGCACTTAAATATCTTTCAGCATATCCATTACATTTGCATATGATATATGTAAATTAACATGTTCTAAACTCTTACCTATTTTTGTATGCATAAATGGTAGTATTCATCTATATACATGTAGATATATAGGTATGATATAAGCATGTATTCATTCAGAGCATTTTATATAGTTAAAACTCAGTGCCAAAAATGTACGCCATCTGTTTTCAGTCAAAATAACCTGTTTCAGGGGAAGGGAGTGTTGCCTGGTGATCAGAGCAGGGGGACTAAAGACTCAGGACTCACGGATTCCATTCCCAAAGATTCCATTCCTGAATCTGTCAGGACTTGGCTACATGGTTAAGGTGTGTGACTTGTGTACCCTGCTTTCCTTGTTTGCAAAATGGTGCAGTATGTACTCAGGATATTGCAGTGGAAAACATAATTAATATATGCTCAGAAAAATGTAGAAGTTCTTGTAATATCATCATTATATGTTTGAAGAGTGGAATTTAATTGAGAAATACAGTACAGAATTTGTTTCAGAAGATGTATGTCACATCTCTGTGTATAATTACAGCTATTTGTAGCCTGATTTTTGAATGATAAAGTTAATCCCTTAATAAAGTTAACAGGGAAATATTGCTCAATACTCTATGAATCCAGCCAATACTGTAAAAGTTTTCACACTCTATTGAACAGAGTTTCCATGGTGACAGCCATATACTGGTGGGTGAAATACATGCTGTACCTGAAATTTTCATCCTGAAATAGGAAAATTAAAGTAGGTATTGGGATTTTCTGGCAGATTCCCTGCAGAGAGAGCCTAGTTCCACTGAAGGCAATGACTATACCCATACCAACATAATTAGGGCAAGATTTCTCCACTTCTTTAGCTTCAGTGTGTCCTTCTCAGGAATACAACGGGGAATGATCAGCCCATTCCACAGGGCTTTCTCTTGGACATGTTGGCCACATTTGCACCGCAGCACAGAACCATATTTCTTCTTCTGCTTGGAGGGCTGTGGGTGATAGCCTGACCTGAGTTTGATGGGAATGCTCCATATGCTGTAACAGGCAGAATGGGAAGAGTGCTTCATGCTCCTGGTCTCCCGTTGTCCTCACCTGCTGTTTCTCAAACTCCTTTGGTTCCCCACAGTATGCACACATCTGTGGGGGGTTATGGCTGTGCCTTGTCCGTGGAGGAAGATATCAGAGGTGCTTTCCATTGGGATGGAAAGTACCATATAGCAAATCACAGAAATGAAACAGAGAGGAAGAGAAACAGTGTTTGTATGTCAGGGTTTACCTGGTTGCCAGTACAAAAGTGACAATGAGAGGAATCATGTGAGCTGAATGCTGCCTGGCTAGGCTACTCTTCAAACTGAGGCTTTCTAGTATTTGATATTTGATGTAAATCTGAATTGTATTTCAACATGTGTGTCTTTGTCACTGATAAAAATCGACCAAGCTTGTTTGGTTTTGATGTTTTTGACAGATGCTGTTGCCCCAGTTGCAACTCATATCTCATGAATGCACTGTTGCTTAAGTACAACTTCAAAAGTACACTTGAGATCTTACAATGTACATACCTAAAGTGAGCCAGTTGCTTATCCAAGTGGGCTGGTATGGCGACATGTGTTAAAGCAAGGAAAAGACAAGGCAATGTGGATCTCATGCCTGTTAAATGAATTTAATTTTACTCAAAAGAAATGCTTTTACCCAAAATTATGAGGATGATGTACAATGTAAGGTTATGTTGGAGAGACAAAACAGTTGATTGAAGCACCAGCTTGTGACAATTATATAGTCACACCTGAGATTTTAACAAAAACTATTTTCTTCTGTCTTTGTATTTGTAAATGTATCTGCTCTTTGGATCCTACCCATGATATTTTAAAGAAAGAATGTATTCATGTAGTGACTAGAAAAGAGTTCAGGCTTTGTAAATACAGCTTTGGAGCCTCTTTCAAACCTATGGGGATTTTCCATCATATAAAGGTGCCATATTCATTTTCAGCATATTTGAGTCAGCGTGTTGAACAACAAACTTGTTAACCAGGATAAATTTCTTCAGTTCTTGAACTTTCATAAAATGAGATTCCTCTTTAAAGGAGTTACCATTACTACCCAAATGAGACAACAGCTTGTAATTTCAGGGTACCAGTGGCACAAAGAAGCAACCAGCAAGGCTGGAGCAGGGAGGGAGAGTAGGGTCTGGTGGGAGTGGACAGAGGATCTAAATCCTGATTTCTGCTTATGATAGTATGTACCTGGAGGGGAGAGGAAGAGATATATCTATTGTGTGCCGTAAGTGAGAGCTGTGCATTCAGTCAATTTACGCAGTGAGCTCATAGAAACGCACAGAGGCTCTTCTTATGCACAGACTGAGGTTTTGTGAAGAGAGAGATTCTGCTGTTATGACCTATTTGTTTCTCTGTATCTCTACTGTGACTTCTAGCAAGGAAGCATGAAGTCAGCATGTATCGACAAATGAGCATCAGCCAGTTCTGGGGTGGAAGCCAAGAGGCAGTGACAGGCAGTGCAAATTCCTGCTTCTTGGCATGCCCTGTGTGGAGGGTAGCATATTTCTGGGTCTGACCTTGAGCAGTCAGGGAGAGCATGAGAAAGTTAAGCCAGACAACGCAGCTCCCTGCAGAGGTCACAACCCTGATGCAGGTTGTCACTGCAGGTTGTCTTTAACAGCCACTTCCACTGAGCCAGAAGTTACTGGGTTACCTTTTTTTTGAGGACACTTGTCTGACCCCAATAGCAAGGATTTTGCATGTTGCCAAATGCACTGGATATGTCAACAAATTAATTAAAATGTTTGCTTTATCACCAGACTGAATAAAGATTAAGAATGTGAAAGGCAGATCTTGTTCCCCCCTTATTATCCCTCAAGATAGTACTTTTAAATTATGTGTTGCTTGGGGTAAGCAATGCCCGATGCTACAGCAAAACTTCTAAAGTATTGTGCGCGCTGCATGTGATTTGTCTCATGTTGGGATTGATGTACAGCTTTTGCTTTTGCTTTGTTACAGCTTCTCATTGTCCAGACTGTGGCAAGAAAGATCTCAGGTGACACAGAGGAGGGAAAACTTGCTATGTCAGACATGAAACTTATGCTGTTATTATGAAGAAAATAGAACAATATGTAATAAGACCGCTGATGGACTCCAAACCACAGCTCTCCTAGATTTCTCTATCTTCCGAGTCTGATTGGGATCCAGATGCAAAGGAACATTTCTGAAAAAACAGACCTTGGCTCTCAGTGCTTTGTACTGCAGAGAATTATGCAGTTTCTAAAATGTTTCTTTGAGAACATTGGTTTTTCCCGTGCTGTTACTTTATGGACTGTATTTACCTTTTCCCTTTTATTCATACTTACCAGTGTGTCTATTTTCATAGCCATGCTCTAGAAACTGAAGTTCCTTTCCCTCTCTCCACTCTAGTCCTAGTAGTCCTCACCCAAAGTGGGGGCAGAAGCCAAAGCTTAACACTTAATTTGGATGATAATCCCTGCCCACCTTCTCCCTCCTTCCACTTAACTTGTCCTTTATTAGATTAGCTATACAGAATGAAGAGCTAAGTCTATCAGCATTCTAACAGCTTTGGAAAACTGTTAGAAAAATTAAAATTAAAAACTGTTAGAAAAATTAAAGGAGCCAAGTAAGAAAATAGAATGTTTGTCACCATGAAAGAACTCAAAATCTTTTATCTTCATTAATGCATTTATATCTAACCCATCTCAGTCATCATAATCCACTTCTTTTCTTACTGTCAGGGCAATTGTGTTTGTGTGAGTAGAACTGGCCCATGCAATTAGCCAGCTTTGTATCAGGAAAGCTTATCCATGAAATAAATGTTCAGGTCAAGTAGCACTGCTCCATTGTGTTGGCAGTTCCTGTGGTAGCAAATCGTGGGGAGTTGGCAGACTGTAAGGAGGCAGTTCCACCTTTCAGAGGCATAGGAACTATACTGCCTGCAACACATAGCTGCATAGTAGCACCCCTGGAGTTAGTGAAAAATTAAGATTTTTGTAGAAATGATCAGCACTTCCAGGAGATCCCAGCATTTGAAAGCTTCCTTGATGCTTTTTCTGTGGAAGATGCAAGAGGAATTTTTTAAGACTCTTGTCTTTTCTGAAGAAGCTTCCTTTGAGAGACCAAACAGTCTTCATATAAGGCTGTGCAGCAGATGTGTAACCTTTTGGAGAAGGCTTCTCTAGGGTGTCATTGCATCTACTTGTTGGGAACCTCTGCAGAAATGCAGAGGATCAGGCTAGGCACTAGAGGAGTCACAGGCCAGGGCTGAGTTCTACACAGTAGTTCTGCACAGTGCTTTGGGCTTCTCAAAGTGGTCTGGGGGCCTGCCAGCTCAAACAGTACTGGTGCTGAAGATGCTCAAGGTCTCATAAAAACAGGCTCCAACCCAACATGTAACAGGTCTCAGCCCTGATTTTCAGAATTTTAAGTTTGCTTTGTACTGTGTTTCCAGCAAGAACTATCTGTCAATATACGTCAATTCCTAGTTGAAGGATTCTTCAGTTATGTGTCAGCTTTACACAGCTTTTCTTTTTCATCTCCATCTTCATTGCCAACATAACACAGGACTTCTCCAAAGAGTATTATTGGAGAAAGACTGCATACCAAATTTTTTTGTGGCTAGTTTATCTTTGGATAGAATCAGGACCAAAGCAGTGCAGGAGAAGGAAAGGTTAAAATGACTTACCAGGTACATTTTAGTAACCTTGGATGATGTTCTTTTTCAAGGAAGAAGCTGCATAATTATGTTCCTGAATGGCCTGCCTCATGCTTAAAGTGATCTCATCCCTTACAGACCAAGTCTCAGTTTCTTGCAGATTCTGTAGGGTCTCCATGAAGCGTCTCCTTTTATGATGGGAGAGCCTAGAAAATTCTTTATTTTGGTCTGCTTTGCAAATATTTAATCCCTGTGGACGCTTTGTTCAGTTTGGTTGGAACTTTCTGCTGGATGAAAAACTGATCAAGGCACCTGTCTAAAACCAGAATGGAACTGTAATTTTTTTCTTCAAAAGGACAGAACTTGCTTTCAGCTTTTTGGAGCATATAATGAATGTAGAGTGGCTGATGAACAACTACAATTAAATTAAACACTTCCTCTATGTAATGATTCATTTGCAACAGTAATTTATCAATATTAACATTTAGAATTTATTTCCAGAACCGGTGTTTTAGAGTATGATTAATTTTCAACAAGATTGAAATAAGTGCTTGTAACATTTTAACAGACTTTGCCAGGTGACAAGAAATTTGTTAAATTACCATCAGGGTTTCAAAATGCACTTGCTTACTACAAGTACAAAACAATCTTCAATAATAAATGCAAATGTCAATGCAGCCACCTGTCAGCACAGAAATCATCTTTAAAAATGTCATTAGCTATGGCCTTAAACATTTTCAGGAGATCTGGAAGCAGGGCTATTTATCACATGTGGTGTCTGCATTTATGAAAATACCTCACTACCTAGAAAGTGAGTTTCTCTTATTGTATTTGAGCTTATGGCTCACAGAGTTCAATCTTTGCTTTTCCTGCAAACTCTTTTGACCTTTATATGTCTTTCCATCTCGCCTTGTGCACTGCATTTCTGAAAATGTAGTTGTTCACATCTCTTGAAGTAGGACATTTACATTTGACTGATTTTGGAACCATATTTAGAACATGTCTTCCATATGCTTTATCTGTCAGCTTTCATGGGCAAGAGGTTGAACATTTTTCTTTATTAGTTCTTTGAAAGCACAAATGTTGCTAGTCCTGGATTTTTACTACCATTGGTGCAACTATAGCCTTCAACCCTTATGCTCTCTGTGAAGTGAGAATTTTCTTCCACAGTCCTGAGCTACACAGTAAATAAAATCCCAGTCCTTTTCTACATCGTGCCCTTGTACTGTCATGTTCTGCAGAACTAGAGGCAGAGGATCAAGGCTTGCACATCTTCCATGATCACCTCTGACTTCACTGAGTCCACATAATCCACAGTATCTGCTGCTCTGTCTGGGCAGAACTTTGATCAGTATACTTGCAGAGGTAGCTGAATTTCAGTTTAACATCTTGCTGATCTCTGTTGGACTTCCAAAGCAGACTATGAGTCATAAACTATTCCCTGTAAGGTAAGCCTCACTGGTCTGTGAGCTGTAAAGGAAACCTGCATTATTTTTAAAGGACAGAATTTTTCTTTCATTCCCTCCTCCCCTCCAGACGCTCTCTGTTTATTTTATTTTCTTCCCCAAATCTTCTTTCTTTATATCCCACATTTTGGAAATTTCTTCTCCTTCATCTAACTGTTCTTTTATTCCACATGGTTTCTCTGACAAGGCAAGCAAGATCTGGAAAGAATCAGGCATTTACATTGATAATGTTCCAGCTGGATTTGCAAATGTTTGGAAAAGACCTCATACTCTGGACACCAGCTTCTTTCTGGGGTAAAACACTTTAATGACTGGGTTTATTGCTTGGTAGAGGCTTTTTTCCTTTATGGTATCTGGTACTAGTTATTATCAAAGACAGATTGCTGCACTGCGTGGACTGGCACTGGACTAGTCCGTTCTGGCAGTTCTCACCTCTCTATGAAAGTGAATCTAGACACATTTAAGACTAAGCTGGGTATTCTTTTTGATACAAACAGGGTAACTAATGAGGTATACCTAGTAAAATTATTATGATATGAAAAGTAACTGCTGACCTTTGTATCCATCAGCCCATATATTTGGTGAACTGAATCCTCAGTACTGTTGGAAGAGAAGGAGCCATAGATCTTTCCACATATTTTAAAATATATGTAATCACAAGCAACAAAGGCTTAGCAGAACGCTTCAGTCATCTGCATTTAGACATAAGGCAAGGTTAGATTTAATGCCCAGACAATACAGTCACAGTTAAGTTTTCAACCTTATTCTCTATGTGGATTTTCTTCATTGCAAAATCCATTTGCTGAGGCTGAGAATGCCAATACAATTTTAAAATGAGATGTTTATCCTTTAGGCAGTTATCTAGCTGAACAGGAATAATTGTTTTCTTTCCTTTTTTTATTTCTTTGAGGCATTTTTATATGTTAGTGTTCCTGTTGACCAGAGCAGGAAACCATACAGCAAGTTGCAGCCAGATTTCAGGGCCAAAGCTGATTAACTCTGGTGAAGCTCTAATGCAAATCCCATTCCATTTAATTCCCTAGATCACCTCCACATTGCATTCCCTCCACAGACACCGACCTACATTACCAAGTGACACAACACCACCAGCAGCCTCACACAAACCTTGCAGAGCTTGGGGCTGTCAGTTAGCACGCTTTTGAGGTGAAAATCTCCTCACAGTTACAAGGGCTAAACAAATAACATGCAATGCTCAAGTCACTCAGAGCTCTGCAAAGCAAAGACAGCTCATGTTTTGCAAAAAGGAACTTACTGTGGATGGTTTTTGTGATCTGCTGAAGCATATTTACTAATTATATTGCCTGGATAATGGATTAATAAGTGTTGTATGATTGATTGTGTGCATACATATTTATAAGTACACACCTATACCAACAGAAGTATGTTTCATTATATAAAATCTGCTCTAATGACACTGGTTAGAAGACAGCTGAACTGCTACAAAAGTAGAAATCATAGGATATTTACTGATCTGAGGGATGATAATCTTTTTTTCCTGCAAAAACATTTTATGATGACAGTCAGCTCCTAATACAGTAAGGAAGACAATGCAAAATAAAAAAGATATACCCCTCTGCTGGCATTTCCACATCCACATCAACATAAATTAAATGGGAATTAAACTTTTAATTGTCAAGAGGTTATTATCAGGAAGACTAATATTGTAGTCTGATTTTGACAATGTCCAGGTTAATACTGGCTATGTGACTTCTACAAACTATACCACGCCTCTGGGACCTGCATATTCATAGACAGTGAGAGACAGTTTTACTGTATCCAGTTTATACATTTGATCTAATGCCCTGGAGGTCATCTAAAAATAGAGATCTGGAGAGGAAGATGGCTAATGCCCCTGAGCCACAGACCAGCAAAAGCAGCTCTCCTTCTTCCAGTCTCTTTTCTCTGAGCCACAGCTCAATTTTCCCTACAGTAAAAGAACTGCTTTTATCACAGATCCCCTCAGGATAGATAACTAAATGCTTAATAAGTCTAAAAGCAGATTTGTCAGCACTTCATGAATAAGTAGATGTTGGGGGAAAGGATGGTATGTCATTTCTTTGAGAAAACATTCTTGACATTTATGCATTTCCTCCCATATCTCCTTGAAAAATGATCATGCAAATTTAGTGACTGACAAAACTGAGGGCCTGGGAGAAATGGATTACTCATTCATTTGGTTATTATCATAGAGCCGCTAAGCTGGACCCAAGGAGAAGGTAAGAATGGATCAGAGGTCCTTTTGCTGATCTTTTGACATGGGAACAGTGGAGCAAGAAGAAGCAAGTGTGCTAGTGTGCACCTGACTGAAAAACTGCTGAAGTGGCTGCTGAGACAAAATATTTATGTTGACATTACAAGAAGAAAAAAACAGAAGAAAATAACAAGGAAAGAGGAGGCCAAATAAGGCTTTTGAACTTCAGCTGCAGGCTGGGGCAGTGTATGTGCCCTGATGGAGGAGGGCTGAGCTACTAATTAATTGAGTGTACCTGTGTAAAGTTACTAAATCATAGAATCATTAGGTTAGAGAAGACCTTTGAGATCATCAAGTGCAACTGTCCCTCTCCAGTACTAATTCATATCCCTAAGCACTCATCCACCTGTCTTTTAAACAGCTCCAAGAATGGTGGCTCAACCACCTCCCTGGGCCTGATAACCCTTTCTTTCAGTAAAGAAATTTTTCCTAATGTCCAATGTGAACCTGCCCTGGAGTATCTTGAGGCCATTCACCCTCATCCTTTCACCTATCCCTTGGGCAAAGAAACCAACACCCACCTGTCTACAAGCTGCTTCCAGGCAGTTGTAGAGAGTAACAAGGTTTCCCCTCAGCCTCCTTTTCTCCAGGCTAAACAACCCCAGTTCACTCAGCTGCCTCTCATAAGACTTGTCCTCCAGCCCCTTCACCAGCTTTATTACTCTTCTCTGGACACACTCCAGCACCTCAATATTTTGCTTGTAGTGAGGAGTCCAAAGCGGAACACAGGATTCAAGGTATGGCCTCACCAGTGCTGAGTATGGAGGCACAATCACTTCCCTGGTCTTGCCGGTCACACTGTTTCTGGTACAAGCCATGATGCCATTGGCCTTCTTGCCCGCCTGGTCCACTGCTGGCTCATGTTCAGCTGTCAACCAACATCTGCAGTTCTTCTCTGCCAGGCAGGTTTCCAGCCACTCTTCCCCAAACATGTAATGCTGCATGGGGTTGTTGTGTCTCAAGTGCAGGACTCTACACTTGGTCTTGTTAAAACTCATCACTTTGGTCTCAGTCTATCAGTCCAGCTTGTTCAGATCCCTTTGCAGAGCCTCCCTTCATGCAGATTGATGCTTCCTTCAGGTTAGCATCATCCACGAACTTACTGAGGTCAAGGCATGGAATTTCTGGGTTTTGGGAAATTTGTGACTAAAATAGCACTTTTCATTCTGATTCCAGATATTTAAAGCAAAAATATTATCATAAATCAGAAATGGTAATGCGTTTCAGACCTATATTTGTTTGAAAATTTCAAAGCTAGGTTTCTCTTTCACAATAGTTTTAGTCTTCATTACGTGATGAAGCTACTGATGGATACTTTTAAATCATCAAATGCCACTCCTACACACTGGACTAAGAAATAAGGTGTTATTATTTTGATAATGTGTTAAAATAGTATATTCCTGTTGTCCTCAATCATATGGAATCCTTCAGTTATATGATGACATGCTGGTAATAATAGCTCATGTACTCTAGAACAGCTACTACAATTATATATTGGAATAAAGAAAATATTTTTAAGGTGACTTTTTTTTAAACTGCCAAAACAAACACACTTCATTTTATCATTTCCCTGAAAATCCTAAATATAATCAATATGACTTCACATGTAACGAAATAGTGTATTTAAAATGCTTTTACAATTAGGAAATGTAACATGAAATATTTCAATTAAAAGGTCAGGCAGTCATTTATCTCTGTATTTCTATAATTCTGTCCACGTCCAAATAGATGTTTGGTGGTTTATGTAGCTTTCTCTGTATTTGGTGTTCTCATCTGTAGACTTCCCACACAGTAATCTCCAAGATTACTTCTTTCAGTATTGGTATTTTATTGATAGTTTCCACATAAACATCAAACTATTGACTTACAGGGATAGTGAAATAATAACCATCAAGCTTCCGTAAATTAAGTACCTCAGGAATAGAACAGAGTTGTTAAAACATTGTGTATAAAATGTAGATTTCTGTGATTCACTTATATTGAAAAGTGATTGAAAAAAAAAAGTACCTTGGAACCAATGTAACAGTAGCCTCTCTAAATGGCACTCATTTTCCTCTCTGGGTTATGAGCCTGATTTGAAAGGCATAACATAGTGACAGAAAAGAAGCAGAGCCAAGATTGCAACTGATAGGTATGGCTATTGGTTATGTGTGTGTGAATTTCTCAGCTATGTGATTTTGCACACTGCGTAACTTAAAAAAGGTCATATGTCAGAGAGAATCCCTGCCCAGAGCAGTTCGTTAATTCACAAATGTTTCTACTAACTTTTATTTTTCTTCCCTGACAGCAGTTAACGGACCAAATTTTGTCCTCTCTTAAAAGTCACTTTACTGGAGCTTTTGCTGGTGTAATCAAGGCTACTGTATTTTTTCCAAGACTTAAAGATGTTCTCATATATTTATATAACCAAATAAATTGTTTAGAAACAACACAGTAGAGCAGTGTGTTGGTCCTTCAGTTAAGCTGAATCACTGATTCTCATCTGCATCTCAGAGATCCATCTCAGAGATCCACTACATCATTAAAGTAGTGCCCTCCACTCCCACAGTGGTCATGGTTAATGTGGTCAATAGTTAGCAGGGGAGCAAGGCCATCCAGATGCTGTCTTGATGCCATGTGGGACACTGGGCAGGGTACTTGCCACCCCTTCTGTGTTATTTGTTCCTCTTTGAAATAAGTTTTCTTATCTTGTAAGAGCATAATGATCTTTTGATAAAATACAACGTAACTAACTCTGTCCTTAGATATATGCTGTCTAGCACTGAGCTTTGAATTCTTTACTTGGCAGTTGAGCAGAACCAAACCACTGCTGAGATACTACATTCATGTTGCTTTCTACTCTGTACTTAAAAAAATCCTCCTTATTCCATCATCTTCCAATACAGCTGTTTACTCCCGTGAAGCACCTGTCAGCAATCTCCCTTAATTGACCTGTTACTGCCTGGTGAGCCACAACGTTCTCTTGGCCCATGTGCAGTTACCCAAACACTCCGATAGTACCCCCTATCATAATTTTAAAGGGATGCTGCCCTCTCCTGTTCACTCTTGACTTGAATGGTCGTCTTCTAAGCAAAGACTGCAATCGATGGTGTTTGTGACCATTTTGAGCTTAGCCATAGCCAGTGGAAAGAGTCCACATTTTACCTGTACCTTTATCGGTCTTTTAAGGTCTTCATAAATAGTACACCATGGAAATCATAGAATCACAAAATGGTTTGGGTTGGAAAGGACCATGAAGGTCATCTACTCCAACTCCTCCTGCAGTGAGCTGGAGGGACATCCTCAACTAGATCAGATTCCTCAGAGCCCCATCCAGTCTAAGCTTGAATGTTTCCAGGGATGGGGCATCTACTGCCTTTTGGGGCAACCTGTTCCAGAGTTTCACCACCCTCAGTGTAAAATATTTCTTCCTAATATCTAGTTTAAACATGTAATCTTATTTCAGTTTAAAGTCATTATCCCCTGTCCTATTGCGACCGGCCCTGCTAAACAGTTTCCCCCCATCTTTCTTATAAGCTCCCTTTAAGTATTGAAAAGTCACAATAAGATCTCCTCGGAGTCTTCTCTTCTGCAAGCTGAACAACCTCATCTCTTTAAGCTTCTCTTCACAGGTCAGGTGTTTCAGGTCTTTGGCCATTTTGGTGACCCTCCTCTGGACCTGCTCCAATAGATCCATATGTTTCCTGTACTGGGGGCAGTACAGGTGTGGTGTCACCAGAGCCTTCTGGGCTGCAAGTGCACATTGCCTGCTCATGTTGACCTTCTCATCCACCAGGATCCCAAGGTCCTTCTCTGCAGGTCTGTTCTCAATCTCTTCATCCTGCAGCCTGTATTGATACTGAGGGTTGCCCCAACCCAGGTGCAGGACCTTGCACTTTGCCTTGTTAAACCTAATGATTTTTTCACAAGCTCACTTCTCCAGCTTGTTGAGGTCTCTCTGGGTGGCATCCCTTCCTTTCAGTGTGTTGACTGTGCCATACAGCTTGGTGTCATATGCAAACAGGGTGCACTCAATCTCATCGTCTATGTCATTGATGAAGATATTAAACAACATTGGTTCCAGTACAGAACCCTGAGCGGCATTGCTTGTCACTGATCTCCATCTGGACATTGAGCCGCTGACTGCTACCCTCCATCTATCAAATCCATATCTCTCCAGTTTAGAGAGAAGGATATCATGGGAGACTGCATCAAAGGCCTTAGGGAAGTCCAGGTAGGTGACATCCATGGATCTTCCCTTGTCCACTGATGTAGTCACTCCCTCATAGAAGACCACTAAGTTGGTGAGGCAAGACTTGCCTGTGGTGAAGCCGTGCTGGTTGTCTTGAATCACCTCTGTGTTGTCCGTGTATGTAGCTTCTAGGAGGATGTGTTCCATGATCTCCCCAGGCGCACGGGTGAGACTAACAGGTTGGTAATTCCCAGGGTCCTCCTTTCTACCCTTTGTAAAAATGGGTGCAATGTTATCCTTTTTCCAGTCACCAGGGACTTCTCCTGACTGCCATGACTTTTAAAATATCAGGGACAGTGGCTTTGTGACTATATCAGCTAAATCCCTCAGGACTCTGGGATGCATCTCATCCCGTTCTATGGAATTATACATCCAGGTTCCTCAAGTAGTCATGAATGTGATCTTCTCTTACAGCAGGAGGGACTTTGCTCTTCCAGTCTGTCTTCCAGCTCATCCCCTTGAGAGGTGTGGGAAGAAACATTGCTAGTGAAGTCTGGAGGCAAATAAGTACTCAACAAGTACTTGACCCTTTGCCTCATCTGTTGTTGCCAGCTTGGCAGCCTCACTTATCAGGGTAGGTACTATCTCTTTGACTCTTTTCCAATTTACACACCTGTAGGATCTCTTGTTGTTATTCTTTGCATCTCACACCAAGTTCAGCTCCATCTGTGCCTTGGCCTTCCTGATCCCATCCCTACACAACCGGGCAGCACCCTTATATAGTTGCCAGGATACCTGACCCTGCTTTCACTGCCTGTGCATTTCCTTCTGTCTTTTAGTTTGACCAGCAGGTCACAACTCAGCCATGGTCTCTTGCCCTTCCTGCCAGATTTCTTGCACCTGGGGACAGAGCCCTCTTGCACTCTATGGAAAGCATCCTTAAAGATCTGCCATCTCTGCTCTGCTCACTTGTTCCTGAGAGTGGTTTCCCAGGGGGTCCTATCAACTAACTCCCTGAAGAGTTGAAAGTTTGTTTTCCTGAAATTCAGGGTCCTGACTTTACTCTTTGCTTGACCCATATCCCTCAGGACTGCAAACTCCACCAGTGTGTGATTGCTTCATGCCAAGTAGCCTCCAACCTTGATGTCCCCAATCAGCTTGCTCGCATTGGTGTTCAGCAGGTCAAGCGTTCCCTCCCTCCCCCCGGTACCTGGATTTAAAAGTTGTCTTCAATGCATTCCAGGAATCTCCTGGACTGCTTACAGCCTGTTGTGCTCCTCTTCCAGCAGATGTCAAGGTGGTTGAAGTTCTCTAGCAGGATGAGATCTTGAGAGCGCAATGCCTTCTGTAGCTGGAGTAAG
>WAAB01001208.1:0-10322 GCA_013389865.1 Piaya cayana
TCACCACCTTGCTGTCCCATAACTTTGGAGGAGTGATGAGAGCAGTTATCAGTGAAGATTAGGGCAAAAAAAAGTTGTTGAATACCTTAGCCTCCTCTTTTTCTGTTGACATGAGGTCACTATTCCCAACCATCAGTGGGGGTATGTTATTTTGGACCTTCCTCTTTTGATTGATGTACCTGTAGAAGCCCTTCTTGATAGTCTTCACTTCGCTTGCCAAGTTCAGCTCCAGCTGCACCTTGGCTTTCCTGACTTCCTCCGTATGCATCCAGGCAGTGGCCCTATACACATTCCAGTTTACCCGTCCCTGTTTGCACTCCCTGTGTATTTCCCTCTTCTTCTTCAGTTTAAACAGCAGGTCTCGACTCAGCTATGCTGGTCTCTTCCCTTCCTGATTTTCTACATATGGGGATTGAGTGTTCTTGCACTTTATGGAAAGCATACTTGAAGATTTTCCAGCTCTATTCCACTCCCTTTCCATGGAAGACCATGTCCTAGAGGGTCCTACTGAGTAATTCCTTGAAGAGCTGTAAATCTGCTTTCCTGAAATTTAGGGTCCTGACTATACCCCTCACCTGTCCCATACCACTGTGCACCTGGAACTCCACCAGTGCATGATCACTGCAGCCCAGGCAGCCTCTGATCCTGATAGCACTGGTGAGTTTACTTGTATTGGTGACCATAAGGTCCAGTATTGCATCTCCTCTTGTGGGGGTCTCTATCAGCTTATTACAGACCAGCTCAATGTTGTTCCCCTCCCTCTTCATATCTACTTTAAAGCCCTACCTACAAGCCCTGCAAGCTCCTGGGCAAAGAACCTCCTCCCACTATGAGAAAGGTGGCTCCCATCTGAAGCCTGTAGTCCTGGCGCTGTGTAGGCCATCCCTTTATCAAAAAACCCACTTATTCTGGTGACATCCTCCCATATGGAGCAGTATTAACAGGTAATAGTCTGGTAGGGAAGTTTCCTGGTCACATTCCTTACCTAGGCTCCTGGGAGGCAGCCAGTTTCCCTATGAGTGGGTTCTGCTTGACATATTGGACTCTCTGCCCCTTCAAGAGCAAGTCTCCTACAGCTATGACTCTTCCATCAGTCCTTGTGGCAGTTGTGGTAATGTGGTGGTTACACCACTTTGGTCTCTAACCCTGCTCTGGTGTGGGTGCATCTTCCTCCTTGTTTTCCTCTGGTTCATCCTCCACCTCAAGAGCCTCAAATCTGTTGTGGAGTGACACCTGAGGTGGTGTGGGCAAGGAGAAGGTTGGGTTTTGTCCCGTCAGTGTACACATTTCCATTTGCTGGTTCCTTTTGAGCCCTCACCTATAACCTTAGTGGGGGAAGATGCCAGATCCTTTTGATTCTGGGCTCTTATCTGTGGCTGTGTCTTCTCTTGTGCTTTGGAACTCAGGGTGTGACCCTACCAGTCTATCTCTGTGTCACTCTCCCTGATGCTCCTCAGCCTCTCCACCTCCTCCTTCAGCTCTACCACCAGTCTGCCACCAGGAGGTAGTCCTCCTGCTCACACTTTATGCAGCCATTGCTCTTGCTGTCCTCCATTTCCAGTGCAAGCTGGTGGCACTCTGTGCAGCCCAAGACCTGGGAGGGTACGTGTTTTCCCAGGAGCTCAGCCTGAACTGATGCATCCCTTCTGGCAGGTGTGGACAATCCAGCCTTTCACTGGGTGGACAACATGGCTGGGCTCCCTCTCACTGACTGATCTTAACTCTTGAGCACTAGAACCTTGCCCTGCCTTCGCAAACTGATCTCGCAATCTATTCGAGAGAGACCCTCTGACGAGTCTTCCCCTATTCAAGTGCTCGTATTCATGGTGCTCTGGGTCACGACACTCACTGAAGACTGTTTAAATCTCCCATGGCGGCTTCTGGGACCACTCCCCACCCTGCATCAGCTGCCACGTACAAGCCTGGGCTTCCAGCAGTCTGGACCTGCTTGCCAGGCTTTCTCCAGGCTTCCTGGGTCTTCCCCCACTCTGTTAAGCACCGCTCCGTCTTGAGGTAGTGCCCAGCTGCAGCACTTACCATGTCTGCCACTGAACCACCTTGATACTAATAACCACAAAATAATAATGATGATAACCTGTCACAACCCGGACCCACATAAATGTCACAACCTGGACCCACAAGCCATATGCTCATGTCTGGCCCTATTATCACATAATAATAGTAATAGCAGTAATAATAATAATTATAGTAATAATAATAATAATAACCACAGAATAACGAAGATAATAATCAAATAATAATGAGGATAATGAAGTTATGTTCACCCCTCCCCCTCTTCTTTCATCCACCTCTTGTATTCCATCTGAGAGAACTCTAAAACAAATCTAAAAACTTTTCTGGAAAGGGAGTGGAGGACAAATCGTCAATGCATCAGAGGAGCTGGAGATTGATGGGTATTAAACTATTCTATGAATGTCAGGAAAGGGCTTAAACTAGTAAGAAAAAGGACTCTAGTCATGTATATAGATGCTGTAAAAAATCTACATATCAAATGGATGTATATAGCAAATAAATGCTGGACATTTTTAGAAAAGATATTTTATCTAATAACAACTCTTCATAGCAACCTTTTTTCTTACATAGACAAATTCTCATTTAGAACTTATTCATTATTTTTTCCTTTAACAACACAAAGAGAACCAAGTAATTACAACTTTGTTAGAAGTTCTAACATGGTCTCCTTCTGACATCAGCTGAATACCCCTAATATGCACTTAAGCTAAATCAGCCATAGTTTAACATACAAAGCTATGATTTCTAACCTGACTCTTACCACTCAGAACAAAGACCTTCAGCTTATAAAACATAATTCAATTAAAGCAATAGCAGTCAAAAAAAAAATCAGGAAATTAGTAGGAAAGTGGAAAGGATCAGAAATTATTACTGTGCCACCAGATAAGTTTGCACTTCCCTTTCGAACAGCATGCCTGATTTTGTCAGTTCCAAATGCACCCGCTACACTGTGCTTAAGAGCTTCATTGTGCTGGAGATGAGAAAAACATCTTAGGGGGAAGAAACATATAAACCACCCATGGTCAATCTCTTTTCTGTATGAATGTAGTCATGACCTTAGTTGGCATCAAAGTATTGTGTTAAACTTGTATGGCTGGTCTCATTTTATTAACAGAAGGCATTGCCTACAAAGTAGCACTATTGCCCAAAATAAGAAGCACACAGGATTAATAATCAAAAGGTTACTTTGCAAGAAAGACCTCAAAGCAAAACAGACCAGAAATAAAGAAAATAGAGAACAATGAAGCACAAAGAAAAAACAAGTCTTAGTAAAGGAGTAAGTCATAAATCACCAATTGCTTCCTTCTTATTGATGATAGCAGATGAGCCCAGCAAATTCTTAGACTTCAAAGAGACTTTTCTAATTTATCCCTTCCATATAGAGCTGTGGGACCTTAGGTTCATGATAAACCAGACAAAAACATTGCCTTGAATTATAAACTCTTCCCTAGTAATTGTTTTCTAGTACTATTCAGAGATGCATGCAAATAAAATTAATTGTTAGGGAGTTTTGGCTGCAGGCTAGTGTCCTATATGTATATTTCTTTTTTTCACTGTCCAGAAGTATCTTCTGTCATATTGTTGAGACCCAGAAATGTAGCATTATTGTGGAAGCAAATACAAACTTGTTGCTAGTTACTAAAAAACATTATATCTTGGGTCTTCATGCTCAGTGAAAGTTGATAACAGAGAAGGCCACTTCAAACAAATAAAGCTGCATTACTGCTTTTAAATTTGTCCATGGGAACACACTTATCTGGAACAATGATTGCAGAGGCAAAATCAGATGAATGGTGCTTTCAGGACAAAATTACTGCTCCAAGAGATCAGCTCTTAAAAAAATATGTTTGAAGAGTCTGGAGAGTAATTTAATGGAAAACAAATTGGGTAGGTTTTTTGTTTCTGGCTTTTTTTTTTAAGGGAAAAGAATAAAGGACTGTTGAAAAAAAAGGTTAAACTATTTCAATTAAATACTCTTTTTTGACTTCTGATTTTTATTATTGACAACAGAAAAAGATTAAAAATATGGATGCTATACAAAGTATTTTTTAAAATAGATTTCTAAAAGTAGAATTGGTCTAAAGATGTATTATTTTGTTCTATATACAAAAAATGATACACTGTACATGCCTATTAGATGTAGTAGTTGAACTGGGAAACTAATTATTTCCTTATTCCTCTTCAATTTTACTTAAATTGTAATTTTTGAAGGGAAATTATGGGTCATTTATAGGTCTTGAATTCTTCTGGGAGATATTGTTTAGTATCAAAAAATGCATTTCTGAAAATCATAGTATGCACATTGTCATTAAAGAAAAAACATGTAGAATTACTTACTCTATAAGATATGCCTAGTTATTCAAATGACCTTTAAAGAATTGTCAGTGCCCTTCCTCTTCTTAAACCATCTTTTGTTAATAGTAAACCTGCCACTGTCTCAAGCTCTTTATACTGTTGGAATTCATCATTGGGCAAATCTAGATGAGTATTAAAAAAATCAATCCCATAATCAAGCAGAAATAGTGATTTTCCTGCTCTGAAGATTGTTGTCATCCCATTTCCTTGCTGCCAAACACTGATATCCAGTGTGAGAAAAGATATAAAAAGGATAAAGTTATGAGCCTGAGTGGTTCAAGGGGTAGACACAAGAAAGTGAAGATGGACATCTTTACTGCAACTTGAAGATGGTTGAACTGCATGAAACTGTCTTATTTCCAGCCCTCCTAACAGGCAATAAATAATTACCATATGGTGATGATATTTTACAATCTGAGATGGCTGTCTTTAGATATCTGATAGGTTATACTCTTTGAAATATAGTTTCATGTTCTTTTTTTTTGAAAGTATATTTCTTTAGTATAACTAAAGAAAACAGTTAACCATCATAGGAAAACAATGTTCCATCATGACAAAGCAATATGTTTATGGATTATCTCCCAAATAATTGCCACATTCTATCTTTTCAAAACGTATCACCTTGGCATATGTAGCTTTCAATAAGTTAGTAGACTTTTTTTTTCAAAATCTGTACATACAAATAGTGGTTTTGCCTTTTTTTCCCCCATTTGCCAAATAGAAAAGCCAATCCAGTTATATTAGTGCAAAATACTTGTTAGTAATCCATATTTGTATCTTATTTCAAGTCAAGTTTTTCTTCTTCCTATAATGCTACCTGTTTTCCCCTTCTAGTGTAGATGTCTAAACTGAGTGGCTATGAATAGAAATGAGACAATGACAACCCACTCTATTTCATTTTCACAGTCTCTTGGCTGTAATAAGATCGTTGAAAGTTGATTGACAAAAAAAAAAAACCCACCCAAAAACCTGGCATTCTGAATTATTCTTAGGGGATCCAAAACTTAAACTTAACAATAAAAATTATTTTTTCACTTTTTCTGAAGTGTTTTCTACCTTTACTCTTCCATCAGTTTTCAGAGCAGCATTTTCAGACAATAATAACTGCAGTAGTTCAGAAACGGAATTCTGAACTTCCATATATCTCTCATATTTATTTAGAGTAAATGAATAAAAAAATTGATAAAGTAACAATGATCATATCCAAAAGTAGTACCAGAAAGAATAAATTCTATTTTTATGAAGATGTGTATAGCAAAGCTTCACCCTAAGGCATGTCTTAATTTTAGTAATATAGTATGTTATATTAGGATGGAAAAATTAAGGCAAACTTGCCTAATGGTCCAATTTCACTAGTTCCTGGAAAGAAAATGAAAGACACTCTCACAGTCCCAAATGTCTAAATTTAGTCTGTGAAACAACAATGAAACAGTAAAACCTTTTTTCCAATTACATTTCAAGAACCAGAAACTCTTATCTGTTGCTGTCAGCAATGGTATTTAACAGAAATGAGGGGATAGATCACACAGACTTCAATCTGATGGATTTAAGACATTTTATTGAGCTTAGCTCTTTCTTTAGAAACCCTTTTTAGTTACATAACTGGGTGTCCATGAGGGTATCTACAGTGTATTATTGGCTAAAGGTAGCTGTCCATAAAGTTATTACTAACATATTATTGGCTAAACTACAGCACATGCTAAGAAACCAAGTTACACTAAAATTAACTATGTTAATAGTTCTCTTTAAATGTTTTTCTTTCAGCTCGTANCCCCCATTTGCCAAATAGAAAAGCCAATCCAGTTATATTAGTGCAAAATACTTGTTAGTAATCCATATTTGTATCTTATTTCAAGTCAAGTTTTTCTTCTTCCTATAATGCTACCTGTTTTCCCCTTCTAGTGTAGATGTCTAAACTGAGTGGCTATGAATAGAAATGAGACAATGACAACCCACTCTATTTCATTTTCACAGTCTCTTGGCTGTAATAAGATCGTTGAAAGTTGATTGACAAAAAAAAAAAACCCACCCAAAAACCTGGCATTCTGAATTATTCTTAGGGGATCCAAAACTTAAACTTAACAATAAAAATTATTTTTTCACTTTTTCTGAAGTGTTTTCTACCTTTACTCTTCCATCAGTTTTCAGAGCAGCATTTTCAGACAATAATAACTGCAGTAGTTCAGAAACGGAATTCTGAACTTCCATATATCTCTCATATTTATTTAGAGTAAATGAATAAAAAAATTGATAAAGTAACAATGATCATATCCAAAAGTAGTACCAGAAAGAATAAATTCTATTTTTATGAAGATGTGTATAGCAAAGCTTCACCCTAAGGCATGTCTTAATTTTAGTAATATAGTATGTTATATTAGGATGGAAAAATTAAGGCAAACTTGCCTAATGGTCCAATTTCACTAGTTCCTGGAAAGAAAATGAAAGACACTCTCACAGTCCCAAATGTCTAAATTTAGTCTGTGAAACAACAATGAAACAGTAAAACCTTTTTTCCAATTACATTTCAAGAACCAGAAACTCTTATCTGTTGCTGTCAGCAATGGTATTTAACAGAAATGAGGGGATAGATCACACAGACTTCAATCTGATGGATTTAAGACATTTTATTGAGCTTAGCTCTTTCTTTAGAAACCCTTTTTAGTTACATAACTGGGTGTCCATGAGGGTATCTACAGTGTATTATTGGCTAAAGGTAGCTGTCCATAAAGTTATTACTAACATATTATTGGCTAAACTACAGCACATGCTAAGAAACCAAGTTACACTAAAATTAACTATGTTAATAGTTCTCTTTAAATGTTTTTCTTTCAGCTCGTACTCATTCCCACTGAACTAGCTGTTGTATTCCTTTCAGCTGTCATTTGTTTATCTTTCAGCTCTCTGTTTCAAGGCCTTGTTAGAGTTGTTCAGTATCCAGCCCTTGTTCTCTGTAAAATGTTCCCACACAGAAATGCTTGAGTTCTGAATGTATTTATGTCAGCAGATTCTAAGGCATTACCTGAGAAACTCAGCCATAGTGTAAAATCGTGGCAAAGAGAAAATACATCCAGAATAATGTTGTGGGTTAAACCACACAGCTGCTCGCTCACTCGCACTGCTTCTGTGGGATGGGGGAGAGAATCAGAAGCACAAAAGTGAGAGAAGTCTTGGTTTGAGATAAAGGTGGTTTAGTAGGTGAAGCAAAAGCTGTATGTCCAAGCTAAACAAACCAAAGAATTCATTCACAGCTTCCTACAGAATGGCAGGTGTCTCCAGGAAAGCAGGGCTCCATCGTACATAACAGTTATTTGAGAAGGAAAATGCTGTAAGGTCAATCACCCTGTTCCTCACTTTTCATCAGATTTTACTGCTGAGTACACCATCACGTGGCATGACATGATCCCAACAAATCAGTCATCTGTCCTAGCTGCACACCCTCCCAACTTCTTGTGCCACACTCAGTCCATTTATTAGCAGGACAGTGTAAGAAGACCTTGATGCTGTGCAAGCACTGCNTCTTATGGAGGCTTTTTTTGTTGTTTTTTTCTGATTGGGCTTTTTAAATTTTTTTCCAAGTTTTGATTTCTATGTTGATATTAAAACCAGAAATTTTCTCATTTTCAACACAAACTCTTCTTTGCAAATCATTACCATTTTTATCTATGTATGTCAATTCCCAACACAAAGGGAGATCTACCTTCCTTAGCTGACCTAGGATATATGCAGATAGCTAAGACACACTGTCACTTGAGCTGAGTAGACAACTTCCTTCTCCTGTTCTGTTAATAATCCTCACATAATTATGACATAGTGGGTCATAGTAGTTCTGCTTCAGTGTGTGGAGAACACCAGATGCCTGTTTACCGTTACCATGAAGGGAAGTCCTGAGACTTATAACCTTGACTACTACTTTTCCATCCCACACAGTAATTGAAAAGGATTCAATTCTTCGTTGAACTCGGCACTGGTGAGACCGCTCCTTGAATACTGTGTCCAGTTCTGGGCCCCTCAGCACAAGAAGGATGTTGACGCTCTGGAGAGTGTCCAGAGAAGAGCAACAAAACTGGTAAAGGGGCTCGAGAACAGGCCTTATGAGGAGCGGCTGAGAGAGCTGGGGCTGTTTAGCCTGGAGAAGAGGAGGCTGAGGGGAGACCTCATTACTCTCTACAAATACCTGAAGGGAGGTTGTAGAGAGGAGGGAGCTGGCCTCTTCTCCCAGGTGTCAGGGGACAGGACAAGGGGGAATGGCCTCAAGCTCCGCCAGGGGAGGTTTAGGTTGGATATTAGGAAGAAGTTTTTTACGGAAAGGGTCATTAGGCACTGGAATATGCTGCCCAGGGAGGTGGTTGATTCGCCTTCCCTGGAGGTGTTTAAGTTACGGGTGGACGGGGTCCTGAGGGACATGGTTTAGTGTTTGATAGGAATGGTTGGACTCGATGATCCAGTGGGTCTCTTCCAACCCGGTCATTCTGTGATTCTGTGATTCTGTGATTCTGTGATTCTGTGAAAGTAAAATACACAACAGTAGTTCAGATTTTATTTGTTACCTTGGTAATAAATATTCCCTTTACAGTAATTTCAAACATGTTTCTTGCATAGAATGCTTATTACAGGTCTTAATAAGTATGACTAAATAAGGTGCATTTGGCATGATGGCCTTAACATGAACATTTTAAAGCTAGGGATCTGTAGTAAAGAGCTATGTATCCTGTCCATAACAACAGAAATATGTCAGAGAAAATCTGCAGGAAAACTTTCTTTTTTCCTATCCTTTTTCCTATCCTATACCTGACCATTGCCAGTACACAGAATCACAGAATCACNGTACAACATCTAGCACTGCTGTACAATAACTAGAACATCTCTGTGTTATCATTAAGTCCAGAACACAACACTATACAGGTTGCTCTGAGGAAAATAAACTACATCCCATCCAAAACCAGTATAGCTATGTTCCTTAAAGCAGATTATGCAAAAAAACCTCGTTCTTTATGTAGGACAATTATGACAAACAAAACTGTGTTATTTTTGTATTTTTATACGTAGTGCTTCTATCCTACACCTTTAGGTATCCAATAATAAAGAAATCGGTAAGAGGAAGGGTAAAGCAAACAGATTAGTTCAATAAAAATAAAAACCTTACTCTATATTTGTGATGTTTTTCTACTTTTTTGGATGATGTGGATGGAAATACTCTGGATTTCGCTTTGTACACAGGGTAATATTCCACAGTCAGTGTGTTTTTCATGTTTATTTTATTTTTTTCCTTCTGAAAGAAAAGATGAAAGTGGAATTGGTTATGTGAGCACACCCAGACAAAATATTTGCTTTTATTCATTCCTCATGACATGTTTGTTTTACTAATTTTTGTTAACTAGTGAATTATACAACAATTTTATTTTCCAACCAAGTGAAACTGATCCTTAAATTGATCTTTTGTGTGTGAAGTCATTAAAACTAGCAAGACTACTCCTACAGGTAAGTCAGTACATGCAGGGCCTTAGGATCAAATTCTTATACACTTGAGTGCATTATTGCTGAGAGGTGTTATTCAATTAAGGAAGATTTTACACACAGATATTTCCAGAACCAGAGCTAGAATTCAGAGCATTTAGTATCATAGCTTGCTACATCCTGTTGCATGAAGTACAAATAAATAAAATACAGAAGCAACATATATTTACAAATACAAACACATTTTTATATTTATTTTATGTATGTATATATGCATGCACACACAAACTAAAAGTGTCATTTTAGTTTGCAAGCAGCCATCACACGGTGACCATGTAAGATTTTAGTAACTAGTCAGGAGAAATACAGACATGTAAATAATTCACTGTTGCTTTGCATCTTCATTCAGCTTGCCAGAGGTAAACTTAATTGCCATCCAAAGTATATAATAGTAATAAGACAAAAAAAAAATCGATTAA
>WAAB01001209.1:0-16891 GCA_013389865.1 Piaya cayana
TTTGAGATAGAGGAAGACTGCAAACAGGTCATTACAGAACCCCCCCCCCACACCTGTTCAGCACAGGTCATACTGAACACAAGAGATTCTCATCCCCAGAAGAACTATAGAGTGTAACAGTATCTGGAAAAACCTGTCTGCGAAAAAAGACATGCTATAAAAACCGTGCTGTCACAGGGACATTCTGTCTAGCTTTCAAAAAATTTGGGTGAAAACCTGACTCTGCCTTAGCTTAAATGACAATATTCCATTTCTAATTGTAACTACTTTCTGTATCAGTGTCGCTGATGGGGACCCCTCCTGGCCTCAAGCTGCACCAAAAGAGGTTCAGATTAGACATCAGGAAAAATTTCTTCACTTGAAAGGTTTATCAGGCAGTGTGGCAGCTGCCCAGGGAAGTGGTGGAGTCACCATCCCTGGAGGTGTTTAAAATAGGGTAGATGAGGCACTCAGGGATGTGGTTTAGTAGTGGACAGGTATGGTTGGGTTCTATGATCTCAAAGGTCTTTTCTAACCAAGTGATTCTATGACTAAGGTGCACTGGCTGTGACCCTCTGTGGGCACACGAGAACAGCTTTCTGCAGTTTTCTCTTCAGGGAATAGTTTGTTAGTAGCCTGGTGTGGCACAGCGGTGCAGGTGAGCGGTGGAGGCTGCATGGCCTTGGATCACCATGGCTGTCTTGCTTCCCCATTCCTTCGCAGGGGGTTGAGTCGCTCTGTGGTTGCCAGTCTGACTTAGAGGCCTGAACTTATTAACAGGTGCATCTAGTGTGCAAGGTGAGAAATGCTGATCTCCAGTAACTGATCCTGTCTGAGGCAGGAATGGGTCCATTCGGTTGCTGTGTTTTTTTTTTTCCTAGCCCTACAGAGAAGGATTTGGGGTTACTGGCGGATGAAAAGCCAGCTGTGAGCCAGCCATGTGTGCTTGCAGTCGAGAAAGACAACTGCATCCAGGGCTGCATCAAAAGTAGTAGGTCCATTAGTGATTCTGCCTCTCTACTCTGCTCTTTTGAGGTGTCACCTGGAGTGATGCATTCAGCTTTGGAGTCCTCAGCATGGGAGGGACTTGGATCTGTTATAGCGAGTCCAGGGGAGGACCACAAAGAGGATCAGAGGGCTGGAGCACCTCTGCTTTCAGGACAGGCTGAGGAATTTGGGCTTGTTTAGCCTAGAGAACAGAAGGCCCAGGGGGACCTTATAGCAGCCTTCCAGTGGTAAAAGGGGGTTTATAAGAAAGACAGAGACAAACATTTTACCATGCCCTGTAGTGACAGGACAAGGGGCAATGGTTTTAAACTGAAAGAGGGTGGGTTTAGATTGGACATAAGAATGAATTTTTTTCTGATGAGAGTGGTGAGACACTTGGATCTGTCTTCTCCCTGAGAAGTCGTGGATGCACATCCTTGGAAGTGTTCAAGACTAGATTGGCTGAGGCTTTGAGCAACCTGATCTAGTGGGAGATGCCCCTGCCCATGGCAGTGGGGCTGTAACTAGATGGTCTTTTAAGGTCCTTTCCAACCCAAACCATTCTCCAGTTCTTCAGTTGTAATAACCAGAAACCCGCTATGTAACAGCACGTTGTGTAAGTGAAGCCACATTCTGTGAATAGTACATATCTGAATTTAACATTGTTAAATACAATGTGAGTGAGCTGAGAGATTGATATGGTGGATTTAGATCTGGGATTCAGAACTGGCAATTCAGGCTTGGTTGTGTTTGTGTTGCTGGTGTTTGCGGATGTCATTTGTAGATCTCGGTGCTGGCAGCATCTTCAGATGTTGCTAGCAATTTAGAACTAATTTTCAGTCCTTTTTGAAGCATTCCCTTGCCTCATGCAGAACTGTAGCTTGCTGCAGCCAGGAATAGTCTCAGGAAGAAGGTGATGTGGAGTCCCTCCTGTGGGACTAAGGTGAGTGGAGGTTACTGCTGAGTTACAGCCTGTTAGAGAAACTACTAGTGGAACAGTCTGCCCAGGAGTTAGTGGAGCGGTGAGGTGTCCTGCGTGCTGCTGCACAGGAGAACTTAGTACTCCTTGCAAATATCAGAACTGCAGTTTGGTTCATAATAAGGGACCTGCGTAAGTAAAACATCTTAATAAATGACAGCATTTATTTTTTTGGGAGTAAAGCTTTCATTTTTACTTACAAATGAAGGCATCAGCATGCTCCAACTCCCCACGTTTTGGCTTTACAAACTTGCTCAGACATGCCTGGAGTCTGTTTAAGTTGGCCAACCCGAACCTAGCAGGCAAGCTGTGGTGCTAAAGGGCTGGGTGCTGGCTTGTTGTCAGGGTACGTAACTCTCATTTTCAGGTAGGTTTTTGCTACTGCCTGGCGCTCTGGGCTACTCTGCGGGGATGAAATGCTGGTGCAGTCTTAAAGGCAAGTATGTTTGCTCATACTATAGTGTTACACCTACTGTTACTTGGTCTTTGCCTTAACTTCACTCAGAACTTGGCAGCTAAACCTTTGTGAATTCACTTTTATTTTTTACATAATGATACACAAGCACATTATCTACCTGGAAGAACAAAGTAAATGATTTCCAGCTTTAAAATTAAATGTCTGTACTTGGATGAAAGAGTTTTTTTTACTCTACATAAGCCACAAAGTCTGACAGCTTTGCAGAAATGAAAGCAGAAACTTAGAGTTTTAGTTTTTGATATAATTGCATTAATCCACAGAGAGGCCTAATGATGTTTCCTGTCTTCTGTAAACTCAGTTTTGCTCGACTTGGCCATTCAAGGTACTGTATGGAGACCCTGAGAGCGGCTGAGGTGTGGGCCACTGTCACTCCATGGTGAGCACCATAGTGTCATAGTATCATGGAATAGTTTGGGCTGGAAGGGACCTTAAAGATCATCCAGTTACAACCCCCCTGCCATGAGCAGGGACACCTCCCCTAGATCAGGTTACCTAAGGCCCCATCGAACCTGGCCTTGAACACCTCCAGGGGTGGGGCATCCACAGCTTCCCTTGGCAATCCATTCCAGTGTCTCACCACTGTCATGGTGAAGAAATTCTTCCTAATATCTAGCCTAAGTCTGCCCTTCTCCAGTTTATACCTGTTCCTCCTCGTCCTATCACCACAAGCCTTTATGAATAGTCCCTCTCCAGCTTTCGTGTAGGCTCCTTTCAGGTACTGGAAGGTTGCTCTAAGATCTTCTTGGAGCCTTCTCTTCTCCAGGCTGAACAAGCCCAACTATCTCAGCCTACCCTCATAGGGAAGGCGATCCAGCCCTCGGATCATCTTTGTAGCCCTCCTCTGGACCCCATGTGCCTGGAACTGCCACATAATTTAGCATAAAATTCTTCCCAGGGCTTGAGAAGTCAAGCAGTTGCCCTTATTTCATGTTCCTAAAGCGTGCTCCACCTGCAGGGAAGGGTTTTTTTGTTTCTTTGGAAGCTGCTGCCTCCTGCCAATTGAATCATCCTTGCCCACTGAACCTGAATCTTCCCTCACAGCGATGTGCTCTTTCATTTGGCCTCCTTTCTGTACCCTGTTTCCCTGTGTTTTCTGTTCACTGCGTTCTTGTGTAGCCCTTACTCATAACAGTAGCTGCCTTCTCTGTAGGTCCTGCTAAAGCTTTAGTCCAGTGGTGCAAACACTAGGTTTATGATGTATAAGCCAGTGTGAGAGGAAAGATTTCCTTAGCACCCCCACCTCCATGCCCTGTTTAACTGGTTTGGTCCTGCCCTTGAAATGCCACAAATCTTCCCCGATCGTGCTCTAGCTAGAAAGTCACAGTGAACTCTTCATTGAGCTTTTCATGCTGCGATGTTAATGCATTTCAAGGACACCAAATAGGGTGCGAGTTTCCATTACATCTCCTCAATTTGAATTAATATTTTTAACAATTTGAAGCTTTTTTTCTACAGAAGACCAATCTTCCACAAGTTCTTTGTGAGAGTGGATTCCTGCATTTGTAAAGATATGTTGTGTGGCTGTTGGGTTTTATAGCGTGGTTTTTACCATAGGTTCGGCTGTGGGATTTGAGCTTCTGTGAGCAACAGCTCCCAGCAGAGCCCTTTGGAGTTTGCTGAGGTTTGAGAGAGGATTTGAGGCCTGCTGTGGGCTTTTCTTGTTTCTGCTGTTCGAGCAAATAGTGAGCATCTGGAAGCAGAGCCATTCCCAGTGCACTCTGATAACCCACTGGAGAAGGCAAAAGGAGCTGCTCTGGGCCTGTGAGCTCTTGAGGTTGTGTTACTACTGAATAACTGTTTTGGTTCTCTCTTCTTTTGAACAGGAACATGCCCAAGAAAGGAGGGAAGAATGCTGACATGGGAAAAGAAATGCAGACACAGTGTAAACGGGCAAAGGTGGAAGCAGAGTCGTCTGCATCTGTCATGAATTTTGAGAGCCCAGATGGTCTCTTTGGAAGCTTGATTTCACCCATCAAACAAGAGAATTTTTTCAGAGAATACTGGGAACAAAAGCCACTGCTTCTTCAGAGAAATGACCCCATGCTGGCTGCTTACTACCAATCCCTCTTCCAGTTATCAGATTTGAAGGAACTGTGCAGCCAGGGCCTATACTATGGGCGAGACATAAATATCTGCAGATCTGTGAATGGAAAAAAGAAAGTTTTAAATAAAGAAGGCAAAGTGAATTACATGCAGTTGAAGAAGGACTTTGACCAGAAGAAGGCAACAATACAGTTTCATCAGCCTCAGAGATTCAAGGTTGGTTCATTTCACTGAACATAATTAATGCATGTTGCTTAATGTAGTGTATTTTATTCAAGTCATGCTAGGTGTAGCTTTATCTTCATCCACAGTAAATCCAGGGAAGTAGCTGACATCGATGACCTTCTAAAATCCCTACATGAACTTGTTAGTGTTCTGGTGAATTAGATTTAAATATTATCTTTGGCTGATAAACAAAAGCATGAACTAAATCCCATTTTAACTTGCTGTATTGTTTTTTTTCCTTTTTCGAAGGCTATGAACTGTATTATTTAAATGATTGTTTATGCTTTTGCATTACCCACCATGTTGCAGTGCTCTGCAGTAAGATTGAAATCTGGTTTGTTCTATAAAATTAAGCTTTCCTTTTTAAAATTTTGCTTTGTCATATAAAAGTTCAGAAAAAGCTAGGTGCCCAACATTGGTGATTATCTGTGTCTTCTTAAATTATGACTTTTGCCCCACTATTTCCTTGTGCAATAGGGGCTCTTTTACTGCTTTCATTTAATGGAAGGGCAAAGTGTGAAACCATATGAAATACTCAAGGTCAGGTTGGATGGGGCTCTGAACAACCTGATCTAGTGGGAAGTCTCCCTGTTCACTGCAGGGCATGTGGGCTAGATGATTTTCATGGTCCCTTCCAATCCAAACCATTCTATGGTTCTATTCTATGATTCTATTTCCAGGACACACTGCTGTTCTGGCCAGTAGGTTGGCTTTGAATTGCACCATTTGAGCTGAATGTCCTCTCTCCAGTGTTCTTTTTGATGCCTTTGCCATTTTCATGGATAAGAATGAGGTCGTGAGGTCTGCACAGTTCTGTAAGGGACTCAGATATTTGTATGTATTTGGATTTAGGTAGTCCTTTTTTTTTTTTTTGTCCCATGGTGTCAACACAGTTTATCACAGGATGATTAAGGTTGGAAAAGACCTCTAAGATCCTGAAGTCCAACTGTCAGCCCAGCACCACCCTGCCTAATAAGCTGTGTCCCAAAGTGCCACATCAAGTGCCATTTTAATTGTGAAGTTGTCTGTAAGGGCTCAAATCAGCCGCTGAGTCCCAAGTACAGTGTCGGTGGCTGATCTCAGTTTCACTGTAGCTGTAACATCCAGTGACAGGTGCATCCTCAGGTGAAATCGCAATGTTGCACGGCTTGTGCTGAAATCTAGAGCTTGAGCTGAGTGTACACAAATTCATTGAAGGCAGGTCTGGTAGTTGGCATCTACTGATAAGAGAGTTCTCCCTTTGGTAGATTGTCTGTTGCATGTTAGATGTGGATGTGTAAAGTGGATGTGTAACCTTTCTGTGCTCTCTTTGGTGCTAGGCCATGTATTGCAAGCCCTGCGTGTGTTTATTGTCTTAAAATATTTTGCTGTTCATGAGTTGGTGGGTGGTTTATTTCCCTCTCTGCCTAGCCCTGTTTTTCTGTCTTTGCAACCTAAAAATGGCACAGGGAAGAGAACAAGCATCAACACTATGTTGGAGTACCAGACTTACAGATAACCTTCACAGCAGATCTCCTTTGTGTCTACAGTGCTTGCTTCCAGCAGGAACACTCATACAGAGCACCTGCCTTCCTAGCCTCTCTCTCTGTATGGGGATGTGATCATTCACTACAAAAACCTCCCAAGCAACGGGGAGGCTGTGTGCTGGGCAGACCTGGCTTGGCTGAGCTCTTCAGTACTAACAGTATAATTCTTTTTGAAGGAGGAGCTGTGGAAGATTCAGGAGAAGCTGGAGTGCTACTTTGGGTCTCTGGTTGGGTCGAATGTTTACATTACTCCCCAGGGCTCACAGGGCCTTCCCCCTCACTACGATGATGTTGAGGTAGGACAACAGGGCCTTGTCTGTGAATCTGTGCCTGGGCTTTTGCTAGTGACAAGGGATACCTGTATGTGCACACTTTTCCCCCTCTCTCATAAATAACTTCTAGAAAAATGTTTTTTTCCAGTGAAGACTTAAAGCAATTGGTTGCAAGTGTTTCTTTGTACTTGTTTTTTTGAGTATAATTTTACTGAAAATATGCTAATAGTAACATCTAGTGGTAATATTATGTAAATATGCTTTTCAGACCTAGAATCTTCATTAAATGAGAAGAGAATTTGTTTTCCCAGCTGCTGAAGCCTTCTGGCACCATTTTGTCATTTTCACTTCATTGAGACCCCCCAAGAACCCAGAAGTCCTTTTTCTTTTGCTCTGAGTACTTGCCCTTTCTTCAGCTGGACAGTGGAAGCAAACTTTTCTGGTTCCTATTGCTGGTCCTGCTGTTTTTAAGAGGTTACTGGTATGATGGAGTCCTGTGGTCCAAGTGTATGGTTTTAAAGTAGACACTGCATTAAAAATAAAGTTGAGCTATCCTCCTTAAACCAAAACAAAACCACTCCCTATGTGTATTTTCAGCTTTTTTTCTTTATATTTCCTTTAGATACATATGATTTTCATTTTCCTTATGCTTGTTGTTCAGCAGCCCCACCACCTGCGTGTTCTGCTGTATGTCATCAAGCCCCTGTTCATGGCTTGATGAAACATCCCCCTGGATGTTTCTGATGCTCTGCTCACCAGTGAATGGTGATACGAGCTATCTCTTCCAGTATTTTGAATATCTGTGTGGCAGATACTACTTTTGAGTTAGTTGTCTTAGCACCTGTAGAAGTGGCTGGAGAGAAACAGATTTCCAAATCTGTTACTCCAAATCTGTTTCCAAATCGTTACCTTAGGATAAAACAGATCGCACTTCACAGCTCTACCCTCTATTATCTCGAAGTAAAGCCTACATAAATAGTTGAAATCTAAATTTCTGCATGCTAGACATCTGAAAATTAATGTTAGATGAATCCTGTTTGCTATGCTGTGGAGTAGCTGAGAGCAGGGAAGGTGAAATCTGTTTCTTCTGTTGTTAGAAGAGCAATTTATATTGCTTCTGTTTATTTTCTATCCCTGATTTCTGTCATGGTCCCACAGACTTTACAAGTAAGAATACAACTTAAATTGAATAATTATCTGGATGTGTGAGGGGCAGCAAGGCTTCCTTTTATGCACTTGGATTTATGGTCTCTTGCAGGTGTTCATCCTTCAGCTGGAAGGTGAGAAACATTGGCGACTCTATAAACCAACAGTGCATTTAGCTCGGGAATATAACGTTGAATCAGAAGATAGAATTGGGAATCCCACACATGAATTCATATTAAAGGTATTTAATTGCTCTACCTGGTCTGGATTGTGGTTGCCAGAAAAAATAGTCATATTTAAAGTGGTCTCTTTCTTGAAGACAGTATTCTGAATGCTTATGGTTGTGAACTTGAGGGGAGGGTTGGTAAACAAAGCACTGAGCACAAGAAATTTGGGTGATAGTTTGCTAGCCTATCCTTTTTCAAAAGTATTCTTAGCTTTAGTGTTTAATGGACTAATAAGCTGGATATTTCTGGAAATACTTGAATATTCTCCAGCTTGGGCACCCCGAATCCTGGGTTCTGTTTGTGGGATTGCGTGCAGAAAGATGTTACAAAGCATTTTATGCTTTTACGTGCTGTCTGCGATCAACCAGGCTAATCCTTCTATGCGCTAAGACTTGCTGCTCTACTGAGGGTTGTCACTGTTATGGTGAATTGGATTTGAATATTATCCTTGACTGATAAATGAAAGAAGGAACTAAACCCCATGTTAACTTGCTGTATTAATACTTTTTTCTTTTTCCAAACCTGAAAATCAAGTGTTTGGCTGGGGTTTTTTTTGTTATTTGGATTAAAAAGAGCATTTCATTCATAATGAATGCAGTTCCTTTGACAGCTGGGCATCTAGTAATTGTCCTGCTCAGTTTTACCTGTTTGTGTTTTCAAAGTGTTTTTTTTGTCCAGCAGACAGTCCTGCTCTGTGTTGGGAGCCTCATTATCTTCTCTGACTTGTGGCTTGTCACAGGGCCTCAAAGTCTCTGCTTTTCCCGGTGTTCAGACTTGCCTTTGGGTGCAGGTAGTTTAGGAATAGTATGACACATTGGATATGATACTGACATCTCTAGTTGTGGTTGGACAGATGGGAGTATTCGGTTGTCATGATCTATTGGGTGAGACTAAGTCCAGTGAATTACAGTTCTCTTTTTAATTTCTTAAATGTTTTGGGCTGGACTTCAATGTCTTTGATTTTCATGGAATAATGAAAATCCACAAGTCATTTTACNGAATGGATCAGCTGGAGGCTGTGGCAGAGGGGTTGAAATTTTTCATTTAATTTGCCGGTACTTCTCCCTTCTCTGCCCCTCATTCCTCCAATTCAGAAGTAAGAAGGCAGCAAAGTGATCAGATCCATGTTGTCTCCTGTCAAATGGTATGTCCTGCCCCAATCTTGTTGTTGCCACCTATCTGTGAAGATTTTGATTATTTTAATTGAAGAGTGCTGTGCTTGCTGGCTCATGTGAATGATGGTGATGAGGCTGCCTAGCAGATAAGATGAATAAGACTTGGACTTTGCAGCAAAAACTGCTTTAAAAAATCATGATCCTGGCTTCTTAGTGGTAGGTGTGCAGTGCTACAGCATGAAATAATTTCTTTTGCAGGCTAGTTTGTCATCACTCTGGTAGACGTTCAGGGCTCTTACCCTCCGCCTACGCAAACCTCCTTCCAGTTTGTTCTCTTGCTGGGGATGTGAGACACTGCAAATAAATAGAATTTAAAATGCTTTTAGTTGGATATTGTAGTCCCCACACTGCTGAGGAAGGTAGTTTATTAGTGGCAGAGAGAGGCTTGCTTCAGAACAAGTAAATTGTACATAGCTGGTCTATAAGGATTTGCAGCTTGTTGAAGAGACTTCATCTTCCCAAGTCCTGTGAAGCAGCATAATCTAAAGAGACCTTTGAAGTCAGTGAAAAATCAAGTAGTAGTCACTTACAATGTATCTGCTAGACAGTTTGGTGAGCTCTTAGAAGTAGGTGATGTGACTAAATTTAAGGAATGGTAAAATTGAAATGGGACCAAATTTCATCATTGTTGCCTTATGAATTTTTGTTTTGGTTGTGCTGTCTAACTACGTAGATTTTTACAGAAGAAGCTTTTAATAAGCTGATTTTTCCTTCTTGGAGGCAATTTTGTGGACTTTGCACTTCTCTCTTATCTTGACATTCCTAATTTAAATTTTTATCAGTGGGAAGGTTTAATTTCTATATGTGAGAAGAAAGGCAGGAAGGAGGAAAATTGTACTTTTTAAAGTGTTTTAACTGAAAGTTTCAGACAGGAGTATTGTAGCAGCTTACCATCTTTATTGAATATCTGGCTTTTCTTGTGAGATACTGGCCTTTTCTTTTGATGTTATCAGACCAAATTCATGTTGCACTCTGCTAGCCCACTCTATTGTCAGCAGGTTCATCTCAGCTGCTTTTTTGTCTTTATGCAACTCAGTTGGAGTGTGCATGTCCTATAATGTTAAAAGCCTGCCTTGTGTTTTCAGACAGATGTATAGTAAGTACTGACAGTAAGTTGGAAAGTTTATGGTGTTGGAATTCTGGGTTAGAGTGCTTTTATATTAAAGTGTATGATGGAGGAGCTCTGTTTTGTGATTTTTATAAAGTATATGTTGTCAGTCTGTCTGCTCAGGGAGCGTTTTATCTATTTTGACTATAATAAGGTTTGACCAGGTGCTCGTAATATATATATATGTATTTTTTTTTTCTTTTTTTATTTGCATGCAGCCAGGTGACTTANAATGAATGCAGTTCCTTTGACAGCTGGGCATCTAGTAATTGTCCTGCTCAGTTTTACCTGTTTGTGTTTTCAAAGTGTTTTTTTTGTCCAGCAGACAGTCCTGCTCTGTGTTGGGAGCCTCATTATCTTCTCT
Source organism: Piaya cayana (assembly GCA_013389865.1). Lineage (NCBI taxonomy): Eukaryota > Metazoa > Chordata > Aves > Cuculiformes > Coccyzidae > Piaya > Piaya cayana. The sequence goes on from WAAB01001209.1 coordinate 10,510, forward strand.
GACTTGTGGCTTGTCACAGGGCCTCAAAGTCTCTGCTTTTCCCGGTGTTCAGACTTGCCTTTGGGTGCAGGTAGTTTAGGAATAGTATGACACATTGGATATGATACTGACATCTCTAGCTGTGTGGTTGGACAGGTGGGAATATTTGGTTGTCATGATCTATTGGGTGAGACTAAGTCCAGTGAATTACAGTTCTCTTTTTAATTTCTTGAATGTTTTGGGCTGGACTTCAGTGTCTTTGATTTTCATGGGATAATGAAAATCCACAAGTCATTTTACTGCCATTAGTGGAGTGAAAGTACTGGGATCTGAAAAGGGCTTAAAAAATACCTGAGTTTTCAATTTATTTTTCTTCTGTTTAATGTTATTCACTTCCTATGACCAATTTATTGCAGGTGGCTGCTGTCAGGTTTTAGTTGTCTATCTGGAGGCGCCTCTGACAGGGATGCTGTCAGATGACTCTTATTTCCTCCCTAAATATCTTCCTAGAATCTTTCCTCCCTCCTTTTTTTTTTTTTTTTTTTTTTTTCTTCTTTTNCACTTGCTGTAATTCCATTTGCTGTCTGCCATCCTTTGCTAGTTTGGAACGAATGGATCAGCTGGAGGCTGTGGCAGAGGGGTTGAAATTTTTCATTTAATTTGCCGGTACTTCTCCCTTCTCTGCCCCTCATTCCTCCAATTCAGAAGTAAGAAGGCAGCAAAGTGATCAGATCCATGTTGTCTCCTGTCAAATGGTATGTCCTGCCCCAATCTCGTTGTTGCCACCTATCTGTGAAGATGTTGATTATTTTAATTGAAGAGTGCTGTGCTTGCTGGATCATGTGAACGATGGTGATGAGGCTACCTAGCAGATAAGATGAATAAGACTTGGATTTGCAGCAAAAACTGTTTTAAAAAAATCATGATCCTGGCTTCTTAGTGGTAGGTGTGCAGTGCTACAGCATGAAATAATTTCTTTTGCAGGCTAGTTTGTCATCACTCTGGTAGATATTCAGGGCTCTTACCCTCTGCCTATGCAAACCTCCTTCCAGTTTGTTCTCTTGCTGGGGATGTGAGACACTGCAAATTAAGAGAATTTAAAATGCTTTTAGTTGGATATTGTAGTCCCCACACTGCTGAGGAAGGTGGTTTATTAGTGGCAGAGAGAGGCTTGCTTCAGAACAAGTAAATTGTGCATAGCTGGTCTATAAGGATTTGCAGCTTGTTGAAGAGACTTCATCTTCCCAAGTCCTGTGAAGCAGCATAATCTAAAGAGACCTTTCAAGTCAAGTAGTAGTCACTTAGAATGTATCTGTGCTAGACAGTTTGGTGAGCTCTTAGAGGTAGGTGATGTGACTAAATTTAAGGAATGGTAAAATTGAAATGGGACCAAATTTCATCATCGTTGCCGTATGAATTTTCATTTTGGTTGTGCTGTCTAACTACGTAGATTTTTACAGAAGAAGCTTTTAATAAGCTGATTTTTCCTTCTTGGAGGCAATTTTGTGGACTTTGCACTTCTCTCTTATCTTGACGTTCCTAATTTAAATTTTTATCAGTGGGAAGGTTTAATTTCTATATGTGAGAAGAAAGGCAGGAAGGAGGAAAATTGTACTTGTTTAACTGTTTTAACTGAAAGGTTCAGACAGGAGCATTGTAGCAGCTTACCATCTTTATTGAATATCTGGCTTTTCTTGTGAGATACTGGCCTTTTCTTTTGATGTTATCAGACCAAATTCATGTTGCACTCTGCTAGCCCACTCTATTGTCAGCAGGTTCATCTCAGCTGCTTTTTTGTCTTTATGCAACTCAGTTGGAGTGTGCATGTCCTATAATGTTAAAAGCCTGCCTTGTGTTTTCAGACAGATGTATAGTAAGTACTGACAGTAAGTTGGAAAGTTTATGGTGTTGGAATTCTGGGTTAGAGTGCTTTTATATTAAAGTGTATGATGGAGGAGCTCTGTTTTGTGATTTTTATAAAGTATATGTTGTCAGTCTGTCTGCTCAGGGAGCGTTTTATCTATTTTGACTATAATAAGGTTTGACCAGGTGCTCGTAATATATATATATATGTATTTTTTTTTTCTTTTTTTATTTGCATGCAGCCAGGTGACTTACTGTACTTCCCAAGAGGAACTATTCACCAAGCTGACACTCCTCTTGGGATCTCCTATTCAACACACGTGACCATCAGTACCTACCAAAACAAGTAATTGTTATTTGCTTTTTTTTTTTTTTTAAGTATGGCTTTCGTGAAAATCACTTCCCTCTGCCAGATGATGTCTGTAAATAGTCCAGACCTGAAGCCGATGTGTCAGATGAGATATTCTGTTTCTTAAAAGAAAAACCCACCCTGTAATGAGGCCTGCTTAGCGCTTTTCTGTGTGCATTCTATTTAGCCCTTGTGTGTTTTGTTTTCCCTTGAGTACCACAGGGACAGGGCATGTTACCTTTGTGCCAGAGGTGTGGTGATACGGTATATGTGTCGGTACCCCTACCCCTGTCCTGTTCTCTCTTCCTTTACAAATATTTTCTACTTAACCTGTGTGTTTCATCTCCCACACCCTGCATGCAAGATTGCCTTTAACACACATCTGATGCCTCCCTGTGCCCACTGAAACATCGTCGTCACACAAGGAAGTGCTGCTGCTGCCTAATCAGCCCCTCAGGTGCTGGGTTTGGAGTCATTGGTCTGGGTTAGGGATTGGGAAGGATGTCTGTTAGCTACAAAATGGGGCGGAACAAGTTTAGGCGTGTTCTAGATGGTTGTGAGTGGACTCTCTAACCACCAGCTGTACCATTCTGGAAGCCCAAGATGTCAGTATTGTTGGTAACGCTTAATGTGGCCAGTCCTCCAAGCTGGAAAGAGGGTTAAGGTGAAGCTGCTCTAAGGTGTGAGTCATAAAAGTTGGGTTCAGCTGGTTTTTTTTTTCAAGGGCATTAAAAAAAAGCTGGTGTCTGTAAGCATTGACTGTGGTTGCAAATAGCGTGAATTCATTCGTTAAGTAGGAAGCAATGTTAGTGTTGAGCTGCTTTGCCAAGTTTGATGACACATTTGGGGCAATCAGCAGTCAGTGACCTCCAAAGAAATGTCCTGCTTCTCCTTGGCTTCTCTCACAGCTGGTTTAGTGGACAGAACAGACAGAAGATTGACAATAGAAGAAGGTAAAAGTGGGTGTTTGGCTTGTTGATGGAGGCTGGGTTGGAATGAAGTTTTACAGACCAGAGTGTAGGAGTCCTCCTGAATGTGCAGCACAGGGTTTGTCCAGCTTGATCCAAACAGGGCTACTGGTTAGGCAGGAATTACATTCTTTCTAACAGGGTCACTGGAGACCTGACAGGCTTGCGTGGAGTCAGTGCAGTTTCTCTGTCACAGTGTAATCTACATACCAACCCACTGAGTTACTTGAAAAGCAGCACTCTCAGGGAGCTCCTTCCCTGGGTGCTCGTGTCAGAACAAGGAGAGGAGAACGGAAGAGCTGTGGTTCTGAGGATAAAAAGTGGAATCATCCTCCATTAAGGTTACTGGTAATGACGTGTAAGGGCCTGCCTCTGCAGAAAGCATAAGTAACAGCAGTTGTGATACAGGCTGGTACTTTGATTTGGCTTGTAGATGGAAGCATGGTCTGGAAACATTTCCATGGAAAGCTGAAAAGCGCTCCTTGAAAACAACTAGGCCGTATGGAGGATGTTTGGATTCCTTGTGACCGCCTGGAAGTGGCATGTGCTGGTGGAAGTAAACCTATTAGGGACTTTTAGGCACCAAGGCAATTGTGTGATGGAGGACAGTTCATCTGGGCCAGATCCCAGAAGGCAAAGAGGTGTATGTGTGAGTTCATTATAAGCAGGGAAGTTTGGAAAAGCAATGCATAGCTGAAGGTAGTTGCTGACAGATAGAGATTTGGGGCAAGAGAAGGGAAGCAATAAGAAGTATAACATGCCTAATCTATTTATTGGCCAAAGTCCTCCTCTCCCAGTGTGTAGCAGACAGTGGAACATGAGTGGAGACGATTAAAAAAATGTAAATGAGATTATAATAAGTCACACTAATTTTTAAGTAAGCAAAGTCGTGTCTAGAGATCAGTGCTGAAAGCAGGGAGTGCTGAGGGGAGAACAAGAGCAGAGGGGGAGTGTATGAATAAGTTGGAGGACAGGCCCTGCTCTGCTGCCTGCCCTGGGTGGTTGAGAATCTGCTGGCAGCTTTTGATGCTGTGTATTTGGCCTGGTGGCTTGCCCATTAAACCAGCCTCTGAGGATGTGGTAGGAAGAGAGGCCACACGCGGACAGGACAGCATTTTTGCTTGAGAGGCACGCCTGTTCCTGCTGAGGTTGACTCAACCTAGGCAAAGGTGGTGCAGGCAGTAGTCTTCCCTCCATCCTTAAGTTTATTCTTATAATTGGGGAACAGAAGCACAGACAACAAAGGCCAGATATTTTTTTTTTAAGTGTGTAGGCTGAAAATGGGGATTTAACACAAATAAGACACCTACAGTGTGCCTGTTGGGTCTTGTTAAAATCCCTGTAGAGATACACAGAGATCTTGTTCCTGGGGATCATTAAGTTTGTAGCAAAGCTGAAGACAGAGGCTGTGTTGGATTTGATAACACTGGGTACATTTCCTCTTTGAATGCAAGTGCCTGAGAAGCACATTAAGTGACCCATTGTGTGCAGGGAGGCCGTATGAGCGTGCAGTTGGATAACAATGGCCCTAGTAGGAATGTCTTCAGTCGCTGAGGTCAGTTTGAAGCTGAATCCACTGGTAAATGGCAGGCACGTGAATCAGAACAAACCGGGCCCATCTCAAGCCAATTCCTTGCCCCGGTTGGAGTGCCACTAACCTGAAGCTAGGAAGGACACATGTACAGTTGAGATGAGCGTGAGCTATTGCATGAGACTATAGAGTGGTAATGGAAAAAAAGCAGACTTGGAATTGGAGCACTATGTTTCCAGCCCCTAACATCAGTTAAGATGTCTGCTTTATTTCAGTGCAACTATTTTAGTAATGCAGGTATTTTTTTCTTCCTGTCTTTCAGCTCTTGGGGAGATTTCTTACTGGATGCAATTCCCAGCCTTGTGTTTGATACAGCAAAAAAAGATGTGGCTTTGCGGAGAAGCATACCGAGGCAACTGCTTATGGTAAGTAGGTGGAACTAAGGGAATAATAGTGTATCGAGCTGAAACTTGAGCACTGAGACATGTCTTGTTGATCTGCTCTGAAAGCTCAGTGCGACGGCACTATCTTGTCTAGCTGCAGAACCACTTCTTTTGAAGGCTTCAGGCTGACTGGTTTGCTCCATCTGAAGCATTGCCCAGTTCATTGCACTGCCTTTCTTTCCTATCACAGTGTCCTTGTATGGCTTGTTGCCTTCTAAAATTAATGGTATTTGCTTTGGAGCTGTCAGACGGGCATAGTTCCTGTCAGGCCAAGCTTTAGAACCTTTGAAATTTAGCAAAGCTGTTTATTGTTCTGTGACCCTTTCATGGTAGCCCAGGTGTGCTGCTGATCAACTCCTCAGTATGCAGCAGGCCAGGGTTCTCTTTCAACTACCCGGCAAGTCTTTTGGCATTGCAGGTAGCTCCAGGCTGAGAGAGAGTGAGCATCAGCTGTTGTGTGTGAACAGCTTGTCAGGAATCTGTCAAAAAAAGTTTGTTGTTTTGGGAGTAAAATTTACCCTTTGTAAAGATAAAAGAGTGTCCAGTTTTTAGCTGCATTGCTGCAACTCTTTAGGTTAGTCTGTTTAGCTTGAATTCATGTGAGAACAATTCTGTGTGAATATTTAGCAGGTGGATGTAGCCGACTCCACAAAAAACCTGAGTAGCCTTTTGAGAAAGCTTGCAGACTGCTTGGAAAACACCAGAGAACTGAGATCATCTGACATGAAGAAGGATTTCATTATGAGCAGGTTGCCACCTTGGTTGGGATGTGACTCTGATGCTTTGACTCCAGGTAATTTTTGAAGTTATCAGAATTGGCTGATGTGATGGTAGAGATGTTGCTGACTCTGCCTCTTATGACTTTGGTATTTTATAGTAGGCAAAAACTCTAGGCTAGTATCAGCTTCATGTTGTGCCAGGGTATATGTGAGCATTTGCCCACCTTGTTTGGTTAATTCCCCGTTGCTGGCAGAAGAGATTAACATAGAATCGCAGAATCACCAGGTTGGAAAAGACCCATCGGATCGAGTCCAACCATTCCTATCAAATACTAAACCATGTCCCTCAGCATCTCATCCACCCCTCCCTTAAAGACTGGTGAATTCTGAAATTGGCAGCTTTAATAAACTAGTAGGTACTGAGAATGTTTAACTGGTAGAATTTGGCCTTATCACAGCAGCACACGGAATTACAGAATGCCAGGTTGGAAGTAAGCTCAGGGATCATCTGGTCCAACCCTTTAGGGTAA
>WAAB01001209.1:17051-35957 GCA_013389865.1 Piaya cayana
GACTTTGGTATTTTATAGTAGGCAAAAACTCTAGGCTAGTATCAGCTTCATGTTGTGCCAGGGTATATGTGAGCATTTGCCCACCTTGTTTGGTTAATTCCCCGTTGCTGGCAGAAGAGATTAACATAGAATCGCAGAATCACCAGGTTGGAAAAGACCCATCGGATCATCGAGTCCAACCATTCCTATCAAATACTAAACCATGCCCCTCAGCATGTCATCCACCCCTCCCTTAAAGATTAGTGAATTCTGAAATTGGCAGCTTTAATAAACTAGTAGGTACTGAGAATGTTTAACTGGTAGAATTTGGCCTTATCACAGCAGCACACGGAATTACAGAATGCCAGGTTGGAAGTGAGCTCAGGGATCATCTGGTCCAACCCTTTAGGGTAATATATAGTTTAGATGAGATGGCCCAGCACCCTGCCAAGCTGCATCTTAAAAGTGTCCAGTGTAAAGGAATCTGCCCCTTCCCTGCTATTACAGCTACTTGTAGACCGTAAAGGCGAAACAGTAAAAAAATGCCTCCCCCCCCAGTGATGAGTTTGAGAACATGTGGATGCTGAAACATGGGTAACAAAAAATATAGCCACAAGAGAGAAGATACTGCATGGAGGACTCCATTTTCTCTATTTGTGTGGTGCTTCCTGCCTTTCCAATGGAGAATTTCTTTTCCTTAGGTGGGAAATTGCCAAAAATAGATAGCAAGATCAGGCTGCAGTTTAGAGATCATGCTGTCATTACAGTGGAACCAGATCAAGAGAATTCTGTAAGTATTAACAAAGCTACCCTCGTATACTTGGGGTGGGAGCACGGGGTGTGGGAGTTGTTACTTTCTTGTACTGGTCTAAAGGATCACACAGTTATTCTTACTTAGATCCTGCCTCCCATTAGTGTTTGTTAGGAGATGATGGGGTGGTTGCCAAGCAGGAATATGGCACCTTCTGGAGGAGGGCTACAGAACTAAACTTAGTCTGTGATTGTGTATGGTAGGTGCATGGCTTTTGACTGAGTTTAGATGGGATAGATTGTTGCAGCTGCTAGACAGCCTCTCTAGCTCTTGATAATGGATTTTCTTTTATTCTTTGAATTTAAGAGCGTAAGTAAGTTACAGAAATAGGTTCCCTCAAGAAAGGGAATTCTCCTGGTTGCAGCTTCTGCTGACTGCATTTGCATTTAGTCTTCACCTCTGAGTTATCTTTGGACCTAAGCAGGTGCCAGTGGCACTACTGAATTGTTCCACAAAAGCAGATGCTGGCATCTCAGATTATGCTGTGTTTAGACTGCTGCTTATCTATGAAGGTTTGTTAGTACAAAGTTGTAGAAGTGATTTTTTTTGTTGTCTTAATTAAAAAAGGCAAAAATCCCAAAAGAGTGACCGTCTTGCATGATTATTTTGGGTGAGTAAAATGCTACTCTAGAGGAATAACATCCCATTACTTTCTGAATTCCTCTCCACCATTTTGTTTGTGTCCTTATTGCTTTGAGAATGTGCGGGGTTTGGAAACTTTATTTTTGCAATTGTTTTGCTGCCCTGCCTTCTGATTTCTTCTGGATAATGACAGCAAGCAAGCGAGGCTAGTGCTGCCAAGTCCTGTGTGAGACCTGCCCACAGAGCTGGGAATTGCTTTGCACAGCTTTGACCAAGGAATGATGACCGGCATGTCATTTTTTTTTAAGAGGCAGATCAGTATCATGATAGAAATCTATTGATGCACACTCCTTCATTAAGGCCTTCTCAGAGGAGTATCTTGAATGGCATGTTTTCTACACAGCTTCAGTCCTGTGAATCTAGAGGCGGAATTAAGGTGGAAAATTATAGGTTGTAAATAATTTTTCAAAGCTGTTTTGCAGACTCCCTGATTTCTGTAGCAGACGGCTGGTGGATCATTCTGTTAGGGAGGTGAATTGCTTTTATTGGCATTACAGTAGGTGCCAGCATTAAGGTGCCAACGTTTTCACTTGAGTGAGATGGATTTGAGAGTGTGAATCATATATAACCTTCTCCTTCCTACTGTCTTTTAGGATGAAATTTCTAGAGAAATGGTTTATGTGTATCATTCGTTGAAGAACAGGAGAGAAACTCACATGATGGGGGCTGAAGATGATAGTACTAGTGAGGAACACACAATGCAGGTTTGTCCCTGTTTACACATGCATAAAAACACACCAAAAGCTACATTGCTCGCTTGGGTTTTGCCGCAGTGGTAGCAGTGGCCTGGATTCTGCTTTAGTCCTCAGTACCCAAAGAATTTCTGCCTGTCCACTAAATACCCAGGATGAGCTGAGGATACAACACAGAAGCAGTTAAGAGTGGAACTAAATACTGTAATCTCCCTCTTAGTTAAGTGTTTGAGATGTTAACAGGATTTCTCCTGGATGCCTTATGTCCCAGGTAGCAAAGCTGCAGGGGTGGCTGGAAGTGTCTCTTCTGTGTCCTTCAGCACAGCCTTCCTTAAGGTTACTGGATATGGGAGCAGAGGGGCAGTAGTGGCACACTAAACCTGTGTTAGGTTCCGTATCCATGGGAACATGCTACAGGATAAATCATAGAATCATAGAATCACCAGGTTGGAAGAGACCCGCCGGATCATCGAGTCCAACCATTCCCACCAATCTCTAAACCATGCCCCTCAGTACCTCATCCACCCACAAGAGTGTTTGTTTTAGGGTGGGGTGAGTCAGCATTGGGGGTAGAGTTAACTCTATTACTGTAATGTAAGGAGGGAACTTCTTGTACTTTTACTAAGGCAGCAGAGTCTTTGTCTCCATTCACGCTCAGGGGACATACACATGTGCTTTCATTGGAATCATAAACACTCCTGGAGTGGCCGTGAGCTTTGGTACTTCTTGTTCTACTGTGTGACAGCAAGGTGCCCTACAGCTGAATTGGATACAGTGCTTGAATAGAGGTCTGCACAAGCACGCTGTAAGGGCAAAATAGAACAGGGCCTGGTTTTGTCTCACTAATTTAATTAAAACTTAATACCTTTCAAGGTAAATCTCATTGGTCTGCTACAGTAACTGATATAGTCAGCTGAAGTCATACAGTAGCCCCATACAACATGTGCAAATCCCAGAATGTACCTTCCTGTAAAGTCTCCATCTATAGTGCTGGAGGTACTTGGCGGTTCTGTCATGTAATTTGTAAAGACTGCATGTGCCAGGTAGAAAGCAGCTTAGATGAGCTGCCAACACCAATGGCAGGATTAGGCTAGAGTGCAAATTTAAAAAAACATTTCCTTCTTCAGCATGGGAACTAGAACAGGACGACATACGCTTCCTGGCACACCTTAAGAGCTAGGGAGGTGTAAGTTGCAAGAGATTTCAGCTATCTATTAAGAAAGGTGCCAGGATAATCACAGAATCACTAGGTTGGAAGAGACCCACAGGATTGAGTCCAACCATTCTTATCAAACGCTAAACCATGCCCCTCACCACCTCATCCTGCATCTTCTGGAGGAGTGTGATGTGGGAAAGGAGCATGTTCTCATCAGCACCTACAGCCTAACAGTTTTGGGATAAGGGAAGCTGCACTTACAGGAAGGTTTCTTTGAGGTTAATTTTGTTTTTCTCCTTCAGCAGACTCATGGCCTGCGGTTTCCTTTGTCGTACCTGGATGCACTGAAGCAGATTTGGAGTAGCAGCACTGTTTATGTTAAAGAGCTTAACCTTACATCAGATGCAGAGAAAGTGAACCTTGCCTTATCACTATGGACTGAATGTCTAATTGAAGTTGTTTGATGCATTTCTGGCCTTCAAAAATCTCTGGAGAGAAAAGCTTATTAAATGACTTTTTTTATGCATCCCTCCTTTGGTTTGTGTTGCTGTCTAACAGAGCACTGCAATACATGCACTCTACCAAATGTTGTTTTTCTTTCCTTAGCTTTTAGAAAATGGGCATCAGGAAAAACAGGTAAGCCACTCAGTGTCCATTGTCTGTGCCTGTGGATAGATGAAGTCACTCATAGGAACATAAGTGCTGTGGTATCCACTTTCCTCTGTCCTTCTTGAAGTGGAGGACATTGAAAGGTATTCATGGAGCAGGATCCAGGACCTGGAACCACTTGTAAAGTTCACCAGCAAGAAAACCTGTTTTCCCCTGGAGAAAAAACTCTTCTCATTAAAAGCCGTGTGCGCCATTTCCCAAAGGGATAAGACTTTGCCTAAGAAAAGCCTTTTATTCTCAGATGTTGCTACCTCTGGAATAAACACGCAATGTTATTTAATCCCTGCCTCCTCCAGCAATGATTTAACATGAAAGTAATCCAAACCTGTAACTGAAAGCTGTATCTTCAGTGCTCACTCGAGTGGCCTTGGATGGGAGCACCACAGTTATTTTAATACTTGGACATCTAAGTTTTAATATATAAACTAATGCAACAGCACAGTCACATTTTCAATGTACTTAGCCCTTTTTTGTCCATGTGTAAGGAGTTTTTTTTTACAGTAATCTGCTTGACACCTGCTAAAAAATATTATATTTAGTTAGTTTAAGAAGAAGCAACCAGCAAGATGTTCCTCCTAAAAAAGTTTTATACAAGTAAAATATACATGCTTAGCATTTTACATTCACAACCTCTTGAGTACAAAAGTCTGCTTTGCTTCGTTATGTAACTGAAACCAAACACGATGTAGCCAGTCTTGGACTAAAAGATCAGAACATTTAACACAAGCTTTTAAAATTCCACAGGGAAAGCAAGTCACATGTAGAACACTTCATGTGCTGGCTGACTTACATTAAAAAAAAGCGCTAAACAAGTGCTTTAGTTGGAAAAATATACACGTATATTTGAAGATCTGTTACTTAAACAGCAGACTCATGATAATTTTAGAATGTAAAAGAGCAAGTGCAAGTAGAGAAGGTGTTTTTTTTTTAAATAGACTTTTATAGAACTCCATTTCATACAAAAATAGACATCCATATATTTTATTTTTATGGCAGACTTAGGGTTTGTGTGTTTTCATTTGTTTGGGGATGAATCCTGTTTGTACAACTGGAAAAGATACAGCTTTTGGAAACTTAGAAAATCTTGTCTTTAGGTAATCTAAACTCTTTAAATAGTTATAGAAATACATATCCTGAATATACAAATAAAGGAAAAAAAAAAGACATTTTCAATGAAGTAGGAATTAGTTCAGTGGCACTGAAATCAAATGAAGTTACCAGTGACCTAAGGGACTTCAATTCCACGTTGAGTGCTCACAGTCTTTAGTGCACACGTCTGCAGTTCTGTCTGTCTGGCAGGGGTGAGTGAGGAACGTGCTTTTCAAGCCTGCAAAAGCTTCAGTCCAATTAAGGTATTTGGCTCCGTCTGCCTGAAGTGAGAGCTGGGAGGCTGCTTGCATAGCGCTGAGACTGGGGAAAGCACCAGCATGCCAAGGGCTGCTCTTCATTATAAGTCCTCATCCCTTGGGATAAGGTGTACACGTTCTTGATGAGCCACAGTAACGTTAATATGCAGTTAACGCTGTTCTTTTTAACATTAAGCAAGTGTTGAAATGCAGGCTGCTACCACCTTTGAGAATACATACAAGGGTGAATTATTTTCTGAAGGAAGACATGGATTTAAGACAAAATTACATTTTATTAAATTAATCTATGTACATAAACCCAAAATACAGCTAGAGTTAAAATCATTACTGCTCTAAATGCAGCTAGCCCTTGCAGGAATCTAGCCTGACCCAGGACTGTTTATTCTCTTTATACATGCACATATGGCTCCGTGTTATAGGTGACCTTCAATGATAACAATTTCACAGGTCCGAAATATGCCGTAGGTCAGCAAAACCAGTTTCTGAATCTGGAAATTTGGTACTGTTAAAAGAAATGAAGACAAAGGCCTACGTAACAGTAGGGGTAAAAGCCTGGCTTCCTCCATTGCCCCATTTCACATGCTGAGATGGTAGTTCCAGATCAAAGTTGTCTTCATGAACAAAATAAATTGCTTTTTAGCAAGAGATACAATTTGAGCTTCAGGATCACTTTGAGCCTAAACACCTTCACTTGGAATATAAGTGACCAACTCCAACCTCTTTCAAGCTCATTTCCCATATAATCTTTCCTGCAAAACGTGCATCTACTCTTTTGCATTTACTTTTAGTAGTTCAAATGAAAAGTAATAGTGACTTTTGTAGGAGCAGCCTCTGAAGAATCAGCTTCCCTGCAGAAAGACAATAGATCAACCTTCCATCTTCCACATCTGTGCAAAATTTGGTTGTTTTAGGAGTTGGTGCTTGGTACAAAAGAAAGTAGAAGAGTTGCTTCTTAAGCTTCCAGTGGTGCTTGACTTCAGTAGGTATTAACCCCCACAAGGTCCATCTCTCTGGTGGGTTTTACTCACAATATTTCAATATCCCATTTTTGTGAAAGTTCGTCATCTATTGGCTGATTCATGATGATGTGATTCTTGTCATAATAATTTCCTCCTTTAAAACAAAACAAAATCACGAAGGAAAAACTTTAAAAAGAAACAAATGCTCAGAAAAGTCTATGCAGTTTAACAAAGTGTGACTAAAGAGGACAATTAGCTGAAAAACAGACATGCCATCAGGGAGAGGAGCTGGGATCTGCCCCTCCACCTTTGAATGTTTGTCTTCTACAAACCATCATGTGTCAGCTTAGGCCCCAAGGAGATTCATTAGGTAGGAAACAGAAGATACCACAAACAGGAGTCCTCAAACACACCTCTTCTAAAAAGAGTTGGCTGAGCTCCCACTGTGTGTCTGGATTTTTAGGGCACATATCGCTACAGTAGAACTAAGACTCACAGATACATCTGCCGTCATTTGGTGCTGCGTATTCATCCAACCACAAACGTACAAAGCGCTTAAAAATAACACCTCTGAATACAAGTAGCATAGAAATCACAGTGCAATTTTTGTCACTGTATGATAAACAAAAACCCACTAAAAGAAATAAGTGTTCTGAAGAGCTATCAAGTGGTATCTCCCTCCCTCAGCCTTCAACACTATTTTGCAGTAACCTAAGCAGCACAGCTCTCCGATACTCTAAGAGCTGCCATCAGAATCACCAGTTGCATTTAATGGCTTTATAGTAACATTTTGTGAGTTAGTAACAGTGGTTAAACTCCTTAGTTCCAGAAGCCAGGAATGCTCTACTAGTTCAGCAACATGGGTTCAAGAATTCATTACCAGTAAGTCTTGAGGGGCAGAAGTCAGATGTGTAATGGCCAGAGGGCCTTCACTGAAAAGGTGATGATGGCTCCACCTGTGGGATGCGCCAATACCCTGGTCTGTCAGCCCTGCGGGGGTGTGTGGCCGTCAATTAATTTACTTAGACCTTTCATCTGAGAAGACAGCACCAGGGAGCCCCCAACCTCATGACCAGCCACTGCTGTCACTGCCCCACTACCTTTCCCTAGGGATAAAACACTAGAGACAGCAGCAGGGCTTGAACAAATAGTGTGAGAGGAACAGGCAATCCCAGCGAGGCAGTTCTAACCCTGATGGTTAATTAGGACTAAGACTTGAGCAATGAGAACTTTAACCAGACTAAAACCATCAGGAGTGAGCACTTCTCTCTTTGTGAGCCATAGCTATTTTGTAGTTGCTTTCCCCTCACCATTTTGTCTTCTATAACATGCATTTCTTGCCATGAGCACTACTGAACTACCTCAAGCAGAATAGTTTATCTGATCAAAATAAACCTTTGGGGTAAGATTTCCCCATCCCATTGTTCCTTGTCCCATTGTCAAGCAACTGAACATAAACCTAATAGGAAAGATAAGGTTAAATACGTAATCCATTAACGTCAATCAAAAAGTGCACTTAAAACACATGAGTTTTAGTTGGTTTTCTTCTTCTTTTTTTTTAAAATACCTTTAATATCAAGCACCAGCTGGTCGCTGAGGTATGAGCTGATGGTTCCATCCTCATTGAGTCTCCACTTTTGCCTGTCCTTCCCATGTTCTGCCCAGAGTGCGACTTTGGCCCCAGGTGTGTCTCTGCCACCAATGACATCCAGACAGGCATTGTTAGCCTAAGGAACAAGAAGAGAAGTGAAATCCAGGCCACAAAGCCTCAGTTTCATGTTCCTCTTTCAGGCATCAGGCAGACAGCAGTAATCATGCTATAGCTGGTAACGACCCTGGCAAGCAAGCAAGAAACAGATTATTCAACAAGTGACAAGCTGCTTGATCAAAGGTGGTGCTCCAGGTATCAGCTTTTAACATCAATAACAGACTATCAAGGGCAGCACTAATACAAACTTTCTTCATGCTAGTTTTCAGAGAAAATTCCCAACTCATTAGAAGTAATAACTCTTGACTTCAGGCAAAACCATGTTTCTACTTTCAGGAACATCAGTCCCGTTAGACAGGTGTGAAAAGTAGTCCAGCTTGCCAAAGCAGACATATCAAATCTGTCTCTACACAGTAGGAGGAGGTAGGTTTTCAAAGTTTTGGCCTAAGATGTGTGTCAGAGGCCATAAAGCAATCCTGGTATTAACACCAGTCCACAGTAAAAGCGAGAAGAGAAGGTAAAAGGACAGCAGGTGATACAACCCACCCACTTCCAGCATCTGGAAACTCACCTTGGATTTGAACAGTCCATGACAGTAGTGCCAGATCTGGGTATTCTTGCCGTTGTATGGGGACACACACACTGATGTTGCTCTTATATCTGCTAGGCTTCCAGCAACTGTCAGGTATTTACCTTGGGCTCGGTTCTTCACTCTGAGGTACACTGCTGGCTAAAACAGTGTGAAGGAAGAGTTATAACACAGAGATTAAGAAAGTTGATGTGAGAATGCCTCTCCTCCATCTTGGATCGGTTTTCTAAAATAAATGTTCCATTTCCAATTTCAGACAAGGACGTTCAATAATTTTTTGATTGGAAACAAGTGTGTGTGTAAAGCAGCAGTGCTTTTCACGGGCAGACAGTGAGCTGTAAGCAGCAATGGCAGAGATTTTTTTAAGACGTAGTTATTTATGCCTATAGAACCAACTCCTGTGATACACAAATATCTCTAGTTCAGCACATGGGTAGTTCACTCATTCTAAAGTCAGTAAATAGTCTGCAATCCACACGGTTTTTATTCTCGGGACACAAAACTTATCAAGTCACATATCTAGCAACTTCAACCCCCATTAACTGGAATACATATAGATACAGGAAGAAATTCTTCACCATGAGAGTGGTGAGGCAATGGAGCGGGTTTTCCAGGGAAGTTGTGGGCTGCCCCATCCCTGGAGGTGTTCAAGGCCAGACTGGATGGGGCCTTGGGCAGCCTGGGCTGGTGGGAGGCGTCACTGCCCATGGCAAGGAGTTTGTAACTGGATCATCTTTAAGGTCCCTTCCAAGCCAAACCATTCTATGATTCTATGACTCTATGGATATATGGCAAAGTTACACCATTGCTTTTGAAGATACATGGAAAGTAGGGCACTAACTTAGCATCTGTTTATTCAAAAAACAAGGAGATTTTGTAGGGCTACTGCCAGAGATTGAGTTCTGTTATTCACTGGTTTTGGCACAAATAAAGAGCAGTGAGTTATAAAAGGGCAGCTTCTCTCTCTAAGAGAAGCTAAGAACTTTGTGGTTTTGAGACCTGAATTTTTGAATGATATTGAAATTGACTTACTTGGCAAGAGGCAGAGAGGGAAAACCTGGTGGGATTGCATAAACTTTGCCTCTATTGGAAATCCAGCCTGCTGCACAATACAATTTGTTCTGCCTTCCGTTTATGTTAATTATGAACCAAGCCAATGTAGAATGGGTTTTCTCTCATTATCATCATTATAAGGCAAAAATGTATAAATAGACCATCTACAGAACAGACTAATGAGCCATTCAGAAAAACAAAATTTGGCTCCGAGAAACTATGAATTATTTCCCTTTAGGGGCTTAAGATAGATCTCAATAACTGCCACTGGAGGAATTTTCTGCTTCAGTAGCCTTCCAGTAGGGCCTTCTGACTGTCATCATTTGGCCTGATTTAAGGAATACAATGCACTGCATTATACTTAACAGTAGAGCCGATACTCGTGTACCAATCCATGTCCAAAAAAATGGTCCCTAAACTTTTACACTATACCTGTTTCACAGGACGAAGGGAGCCAATTGCTTTCCATCCACTGTGTTCACTCCAGTTTGAAATCTCACTGGGCTCCAGCAGAATCTGCTTTCCTAAAAAATTGCATCCTTCATATGCAATCCACCTGGATACAGAAAACGGAACATGGAAGACTTACATGTTAAGGAGAAAGCTCTATTCAAAGCCCCCAAACATCTCCACAGTATTGCTGTGCTGCAAAACACGGTCTATTTCAGTGGTTTAACTGTTTCCTGCCTAAATTAAGACCCATTTTCTGTTTGTCTGTCTGAACCCTGTAAATTCTGCTCCCCCTCACTGAAATTCTTCCCACAAATATGACAAGAACTGCATGAACCCAGATGCAGGTTTCAGTGGGCATGTGTTAGGAAACAAGGAAGCCCCCACCAGACCGCACCACTTGCAGCTTTGCCTGGCTGTACACCTTTAACGATGACAGGATCTTGTCCAATGTTTTCTTCTGTTAGTGAAAGCTCGCTCTAGCTACTCCTCTTGTCTGAAAACACATACTAAATATTTATTCCGAAACCTATACAGTGCTGCAACAGACTTTCCTGTAGTGAACCTATCCAAGTCACACACATGGCTGAATAACAGAGTTAAAGCACTGGCACATACAGATCCCTTGATATCCTGACATCTGCTCAGTAAATGCTGTGTTGCTGCTGACAAAAGCAGCCTCAGGATCACAGACTGGTTTTGTTTATATCAATAGGACATTGTTGTGCAGACTGAATCTCCAACTCTTGACTCATTAACTCATATGAACACAAAGCAAAGACTGGTTCCCCTACCTTACCTGTTTTACAGGTCAGCTGCCAAGAACACAAGGGACAGCTGCGGTCTTTAAAGTGAGAAAACATCCACAAACTGTGCTAACAGCACCTGTAATTTACTTCACTCTGCATAATTCGGAGAAACTGAGAGCCTGTCTTGCTCAGGGCTCAGGACTCCATGGAGGCTGAAACATGCCAACTGTGAAGTGCCTCATAACGAGGCTCTAACACTATTTCTTCAAATTAAGTCCCATGCCCTTTGTCTAACAGGTATTAAGAGCAGCCTGACCACCGCTGTCAGCTCCTTATACCTCTAACATATTCCTGACTCTTTTTTTACAATGCTTTTTGAGAAGGCACTGAGATTCTTAATGTTGTTTTGGAGCATTGAACAATCTCATTGGAAATACAGCTACTGTTGCCCAAGCAGATGTTTATAGCAAACAGAGAAGGACTGTTACATCAACCATCTGAAGCCAGGTTGGGCTTCTGGCATTCAGCAGCACAGACAAAACACATCTTGGCCCTCTCAGAAAGCAACAGCCTCTGCTGTGCCAGCTTTCTCACACCTTGGAGCACCAGCCCCCTTCACCAAACCACAGTCCAGGCTTGTGGCATTTTTCACCCAGGTGGTCAGGTGGCTTGAGAAGGATCCTTGTACTTAAGTCCAGCAGCAAAGTGCCATCAGGATACACAAACAAATCTTTGTCACTTGTGTAAAGTTGACAAAAGGCTTTGGGACATGGAGCCAAAAAACCCTCTAAATCTGCCTTCCTGAACTCTTGATGAGGCAAATAAACCCTCTATAACATCCCACAGGCTCCTCCTCATGATCACCTGCCAACCTCCACTTTCAGGCTACCTATTCACAGTGTAGGATGAGGACAGGCTGAGGAGACCTGCTTCCTGGGGAGTATTCACAAGTTCAGAGAAAGCCTCTCCCTTCAGAGAGAGGGAGACGGCTAACCTGGCTGAGATACTCATAATCAAGTGGGAAGGTGGGGGAAGATGCTGGACTGCTCTGCTCACTCTCCCATGGTTTTATACTATGTGGTCCTGAAGTCCTCATCTTTACAGCCAACTGCATGGGCAAAGTGGTTCACTTCCAGTTCCACAACCTTGAGAAGAGGGCAGAGAAAGCTCATAAAGACACATGCCCAAAGAGGAAACCCTTTAGGCTGCAACACCTCCACAGAAGCATGATTTCCGCATTCCCACTAGAAATAAGTCAGGTGCTGCTGCCAAGGTCTTTCCTTCTCCAAATCAGGAAAGATCACATGGAATGTGTGTGCATGCTGTTCTCAGCATCAAATGGCAGCTGCTTGCCACTCTCACCCGGGACACCTCAAGTCAACAGCAGATGATCCTTCTCTATTTTCAAGGGCTCAGGCTCAAAGTTGCACAAATATCAGGGACTAGAATTTATAAATGAACTGGCAAAGCTCTGTGGGGAAACTTATGTTCACTATGGACCCAGAGCTAAAGTCAATCCCACTGACTGCTCTTAAAGAAAGGAAGGTTCCATCCTTAACCAACCTTTTAAGAAAAAGTTTGTCTGAAATTCCTGAATAGAAACAGTCCACGGTGCTCTGGAGTATTAGCTAGGTTAGGCTTAGCCTTCGTACCAGCCTTAAAGAATGAGAGGAGGGCTCAGGAGCGTTATCACATATATCCCTAAGGAGGGTTTTGACTTGTAGGTGGTAGCAGACTAGATGTGTTTGAAAAATTCATTGTAAGAATCACAATGGAGCTATATCTAAGCTGTGGACAGCCTACAATAATTCCTTCCCACTAAGTCCAAATTTTGCATGGTTTTGTGTCATCCCATAAAATCTTTCAAGAAAATTACAGCCTTGCTTATGCGAGAAAGGTGGGGGGAAAAAAAGTTAAAACCAAACACAAGCTGCTTTAGAATGGCAGTGGGTTCCAGTCAGTCTCAGCTGCAGGATGAGACAAGTTATTTGTTGCTGTTGTGGATGTGGAGGCTGGAAACTTGGTTGAGACAGAAAACTTCAGTTCCTCCAAAAGGTCAAAGCAGGAGATATGGAAGAGGTTAGAAAGTCACTTCTGCACATGTAAAATGGTTTTCATGGAAGACCCTGGGTGTGTATTCAGGCTCACAGAGCGGGGGTTAAACCAATAACAGGAGTAAATTACTGTTCCAGCTGTCAGATCTCCCAGAACTCCTCCAGAAGTTGCTGTCTCTTTGGCAGCTGATGAGCATGTCAAGCTCCACTGAACCTCTGCAGTTGTTTAAGTTAAATCACTGCACTTTATAGCTGGTATTTTACAGCCAGCTAATAAAGTTAGTATGAGTTTACTCTAACTATCTTTGTAAGTGAGCAATCAAAACTTATTAGATTTTAGTTCCTGGCTTAAACAACAGGCTCTATTGTTCATTACTGTATAGGGATGAAAGGACAATTTGTAAAGGGGGTAACACCCTCTGCCCAGTTTTTGTTCATTTTGGGTCCTTATACAAAAAGTAAGTCTAATATTCAATGATATTTTAGGATTTTATATTGTCTCAAAGCAAAAGTTAGAATGTAAAACACATACCAAAAAAGGCTGCAATAGAGAGAAAATGCATGTTCAAAGTTAGGTTCTATAATTAAAATCTGACAAGTGTATTTCTTCCATACTTACAATCCACTTCTCACCCATACAGACTGAGTGTAGAAATGAAGGTCCTCATTCAAAACAGAGTTGACAGGTCCACTGAAGTGCAGCTCTCTGCCCTTGCAGCATTCCAGAGCGAAGAGGCTGATGGAGGGCTCAGCAAAAACCTGGCAGGGGGGAGGAGAAAAAACAAACCCCAAAGTTTTACTAAGAATAGTCTAACTTAAGTTACTTAAGACTATTATGCATGCCCACTTCAGTTTCATTTCCACATGCTGTTGGGTTAGGTCATTCTCCCTCCACGAATCTAAGAGCAAGGAAAAAAATGTACATCCACCAACAAAGCACAGAGCTGAAACATCCTGGATTTATTAGTGGCTTTGTCATCAGAGTACAGTGCCCCACTGACATGAGCGAGACACAGAGAGTTGCTTTGAGATGCAGAGGCACCTCTGTTTGCATTTGAAATATCTCCTTTTTAATCTGATCCGTGTCATCAGGGCCTTGACTCCTTTTCATAAATCCAGTTTATTTATTGGAACAGGTTACAGCAGTAGTTCTGCAGATTAGATCTAAAGTAGTGAGGCAAATCACAAGACTACTGTCCATAGACTTCAGTTGTCATATCTTAAGAGATCTACCAACTGGAGAAGGTTAAAAACATCATAACTAAGAACTTCCCAACAGACATTCCTATTTTTCTTCTGACAATCGTGAAAAAAATAGCCTAATTAGTAACCCCTTCAATCTCATGTAGAATGGAAACATTTTTCACTGAATGTCCTTCCCTACAGTTGAGAGATTGCCGACAAAAGCAAACAAAAAGATCAGTTTGCACAAAAACGTGGTACAGCTGTAAGATCAGCAGAACCACACAGAGAACAGATTTACATACACTGTCTGTGCTTCACTACAAGGAACACTTGTACAGTTTTTCAGCATTTTTAACCTAAAACCATAAGGGAAGTATAATAACCAAAATCGTAAGCACTTGTAATTTATATCTTGACGCAGCTGTTAAAGATAGAGGGAATAGCTCTGAATAACTGCTTCAATTAGCAGCCTCTCCTGGGAAGTCATGGTATTCTTAGGAGATGTTACCCTGAGATAGGTGGCCCAGGCAAAGGTAGAATTTCTTCTGCAATAAAGACATGGCCTCAGGTGGAATGAATGAAACAAAATCTTGAATTAAAGTTGACACAGGCACCGAGTAATTAAAAGAGCTTAACTCCCATGTTTGAAGAGGCACATGAATTGTAGTGAAATGTTTCTGAAGAGCTCAGTGGTGATTCAGGACTTACAAATTTACTAGCACTGACTCAGTACTCTTGGTATGTAGCTGGTTGTTCAAATCCTGCCTCAGAGAAACTGCTTTTCTCTGTCAGCCAGTGAAGGGACAATGTAAGTCATGCAGTACATGCAGATCCCGGACAGGGCGTTTGCTGAGACATTTTAAAGAAGAACCTGGGATCATCCACCTGTTGAGAGCCCACTGTGCTCCTATAAAAAACCCTAATGTTATAAACCAGACAGAGATTAAAACCCATAATGTTATTATTTTGGAATGTTAGTTCTTCCCACCTGCCTCCTTCTGGATGAAGTGGATCAAATTTACAGCATGCGTCTAAAGGCTTACTCTGAAATCTAGACTAGCAGACCTAGTACAAGCAGCTGTTTCTCAGGTTGCTTTGCTCAGCAAGGCAGTATCGTCACACTCCAGTTTGAAAGAGCCTACTGCCTTGGCACTAGCTTTCACCTGAGAGGAGACCAGAAGCCACATCCAGAACAGGTCCAACAGAGAAAATTTTCACAAGTGTGTTAGTAAGCATAGGAAATGCTATTTGGCATCCTTGGCATTAGACATCGTTACCAAAGCCTAAAGCTTGTCTTTCTGTTGTAATATCCAGTACACGGAGAGACAAGGATGCTGCACTAGATGGACAAGTCATCTGATCCAGTAAATCCATTTATACAGCAGGAATCAGAACAGCAAATTAGTGAAGTTCTAGTACAGCTGAGACCCATTAAGCGCCCAGAAAGGCTCCAGTTGCTCAGTGTCCCAGCCTGTTCACACGTAGCACACTTTGCATCTATGACACACATATACAACCAATCATGAGGACCGATACTACCTTCCCAATAAGACCTCAGAAGAACTTCACTGATCTTCACACAGATGTGAAGCACAGAAATAACATGTTGCTGTCTCAAGCACTGAAGCTCTCATATTTCCATATATAGAACAATGAGCTGATTACTCAGTTTATATATACCATTCTACAGTAACAGCTGGCAGCAGTGACTTGCTCTGGCTTTTTTCTCTAATTTTGTTCTCATAGCTCCATGGAAACCATCAACAGTAAAAAACAAGATTTTGAGGCTGTGCTGTTACACTTACTACAGAGGCATCTTGTTCCCAACTCTCTTTGCAGAATGCTAAGGTACCTCTTCACCCATTTTTAGGGCAAAGAGTCATCAACGATACATGTGTGAGACTGACAGGATTAGCTTTTTTCACCAAGGCCCAGGGAAGCACCAGGGTTCTCTGAGAGCCAGAGGAAGGGCAACTGGGCAAAGAATACAGAGAGGGGGCAACCTCAGATTGTGGTGGTGCTTTAAGTGGACCCCAGGTCCTGATTTTGAAAGGTGAGCATTCACCCGTGGCTGGCAATTCATTGCTGCCTCTGTAAGGATTGCCTTAGCTTCCTTCCATAGTTATTTCAAGGAAAATGTCTGAAATGCCATCCTTTGTCACCCTTGCAGTTGGCAAGCTTTCCCCAAAGTACCAAAGAACTACTTAACCTGATCTTCCTGTGTTAAGTAACTAATGGCCTTGCTTAAACGAGCAACAATACATTTTCAAGAGGTTTTGTTTCTCCTGCTTTTTAATTCCAGCGTCCAGGGAGAAACTTGAAGAGATGTATTCAAGAGGCTGGTGATTAAGGAAAGCCATATTTACATAGCACTGCAGCCTTGTGAACAGTGATAGTCTTTACTTAACAGGTGTGGTAGCCTATGGCTAATACATCATGTGATGCCATGAAAATGACACACCTTTTTTTCCCTCCCCATGGTGTGATTTCAGAGGCTGAATGGTAAGCCACAGAAATCAACAGCCTAAAAATCTCAAGCACAGTTCAAGTCAGCTAAGACATTCCCCTCAGTGACTTCGAATTTTAATTAATGAAGACAATAATAGAATGGTCTGGGTCAAAAAGGACCTTAAAGACCATCCAGTTCCAACCCCCACCCCACCGTGCCATGGGCAGGGACACCTCCTACTAGATCAGGTTCTGATCTGGCCTTGAACACCTCCATGGATGGGGCAATGAGGCATCTGCAACTTCTCTGGGCAACCTGTTTCAGTGCCTCACCACACTCACAGGAAAAAATTTCTTCCTAATGTCTAATCTAAATCTTCCCTCTTTCAGCTTAAAACCATTCCCGCTCACCCTATCCCTGCGCTCCCTGATAAAGATCCCTTCTCCACTTTCCTGTAGCCCTCTTTAAGCACTGAAGGCTGCTATAAGGTCTTCCTGGAGCCTCTTCTTCTCTAGGCTGAACAACCCAAACTCTCTCAGCCTGTCCTCTTAGGGGAGGTGCTCCAGCCCTCTGATCATCTTTGCACCACAAAAGGTGCTGCAACTGAAAACAGATTTGCATACATGCTTATCATCAAAACAAGTATATTTTATAGCTATGGATAACATATGGATAAGATTTCATCAAGAATGTTGTGAAAATTCTTACTAAAAGGACCTTTTGAAAAGGGCTCACCCCAAAACATTTTTTTCCTTGCAGCTTTTTTATTGCAAGCTTAAGATTTTGCAAACCTTGATGGGAAAGTCTGATAAAGCCAAAAAACATACCCCATGGGGCCAGACTAAAGCATGACTGCATCCCAGTCATGGCAAGGCTTGGTACATTTCCCCACTTTGCGTCCCTGCTGACCTGTTGATGTGCAAACAGCATTCACCAGAATCCTAACTGGCTGAGACTCCACAGCTGTATTACAACATCCTTGGAAAAAAACTTTACTCTTCAGCCTCGGCTAACTCGTAATTTACAACTGCCTTTACTGAAGCTGTGCTTGCCTGGCTACTCCCTTCAGTGTGGGAAGAAAGCCTGGCCAAGGGAGAGGAACAGGGTGCTGGAAGACAGTAACGCCCACGGTCCAGTCCCAGCTACACCAAATGACTCATCGCCTGGCCCTTGTAAGCACTGATTCGTTTCTCTATCTGATTTCATTATTTGCTTCACAGGAATGCTGGGGTGATTAGCTAATACCGGTATTTAACTTAGAAAAGATAATCAATCTAAAAATACAGGAGCTATCACAATTGAGCAGAGAAAGAATAAGGAATGCTTCAAAAGAAAAGGAAAAACAAAAACGGTTTTGCACAACCTACAATGCAGATCTTATTTTTGTTTTCAGGAGCTACGAGACTGGTTTAACTTCAGGGCTGAAGTTAACATTTTAGAAGAAAAGCTAATTGCTTACTGCAACAGGCCTGGATAATCTTGTCCATGTTAATCAAGCCAAATACTAAAGGCAGTTTAACAAAACAACAAGCTTCAGAAGACAGTACTAGAACTGAATTCCCCTTTGTAAGAACATCTTGTAATGGTTTTTATCCCAAAAGATTAACCTCTTCAAGCAACTAACACTAAGAAGCAATGGTGGCCCTATAAAAGGCCCAGCTGACTTCACCCACTCTCTTGCCACCAGGTGAGTAGTCCAGTCTCCTTTTCATAAATTCAGGGCAAGGCAAAAGGCAAGTCCTTGCTGATACAGGCACAGATACCTGCAGTGGTGCAGCAAATGCGGTAACCTTTAACCTGTGCTAAGCTGCTGCCTGCCTGCAGAGTGGCTATTAAGAACAAACCCAGCAAATTTCATTAACTAGCATTTCTTAAAAGAGTGCTTTGGGAAGTTTAGATGAAAGGAAATTATGAAAAGCAAGTTACGCTAGTTCCAGTGTTCCCGCCACTACTAAATAGATGCGTACCCTTCAAATGTTAAGTGTGTAACTACCTGTTCACTTCAAGAAATATGTTTTTGGAAGATTCACTTTCTAGGATATTTTCCTCACTTATGAATAGTATATGTAAAAAATTAATTGGTCTTCTGGAAGCATTCCCCTTTTTGGAAAGGAAGAGGCCGTGTAACACGTTGCTATTCAATACACAACCTAGATTAATACATGGATACCACGACACTATTTTTCTTTCCAGAATACCGAAAGCAAAGGGCATTATCATAGAATCATAGAATCACCAGGTTGCAAGAGACCCACCGGATCATTGAGTCCAACCATTCCTATCAAACACTAAACCATGCCCCTCAGCACCTTGTCAACCCATCCCTTAAACACCTCCAGGGAAGGCGAATCAACCACCTCCTTGGGCAGCCTATTCCAATGCCCAATGACCCTT
>WAAB01001209.1:36417-83796 GCA_013389865.1 Piaya cayana
AGACATTGAACAGGGCTGGACCCAGCACTGAGCCCTGGGGAACCCCACTTGTGACTGGCCTCCAGCTGGATTTAACACCATTTACCACCACTCTCTGGGCCCGGCCATCCAACCAGTTTTCCACCCAGGAGAGTGTGCGCCTGTCCAGGCCAGAGGCTGACAGTTACTGTAGCAGAATGCTGTGAGAAACTGTGTCAAAGGCTTTGCTGAAGTAATTTCTTTCTTTCTGAAGTAATTACTTTCTTATTATCAAGGTTCTATATGTTTTTTTCCTGTTTTGTATTCCCTCATTAAACTGCAGGTTCTCCTAAATGTTCTCAGAAGTACACACCAGTCCAGTATGAATTTGAGCAAAATGGAACAGCACGGAAAAACATACAGGTAGGTTCTCCTAAAGATTTAGTTTGAGTATTATACCCCTCAGAGAGTAAGCCAAGGTGAAGAAGAGATTCCTGGGAATAAGGGAACGTTTTTCTCGCTTTCCTTACAAACCTACCTAAATTCTGCTTTGCCATTTCCCAACAAACAGTGGAGGAGGTTACAAAAATGTGCTGAATTCCTCTACAACACCAACATATAATAAATGGGGAAACAAACGAAGTGGAACTGTGTTAATTCAAATTTCTTGAGGAACGGGGGGAATGTGTCTGTGTGGAGGGGGTAGGGTGCCATGCCATCCTGGAATGATGACAGCTTCACTTTTCAGAAACGAAAACGTAAAACATCCCTTCATGAGCTAAAGGTCAAAACAAAAGCTAGCCAACCTAAAATATTGTCATTACAGTGAAGAAATCGGACCATCACTCCTCTGAGCCTGTTTATTTATCCAAATTCATTTGGCATTGTTCTGAAAGCTTTGGATTTTTTCCATTTTAATTGGGCCAACTCAGTGACTTAGAATGAGATTTTTCATTTTGTTATGTAATTAGGCTCTTAAACAAGCGAACTATACTTCTGGCAATATTTAAAACTGAACTCTCAAAACTTTACTTTCCTAAAACCCAAAACCTCCTTGTTTTTTCATTTAGGACATTTGCTACATTTGTTTGGAAATATATTTGTTTGCAAACATTTTTGTTTGCATCAAAGCTGTATTTTCCAGAGAACAAGCTATTCCTTCAAATCCTTTCCTGATCTTCAACTGGCTGATATAGTTCCAAAAAAATCATTTGAGGCATTGCAGAAGTTCTTAGCTGTTGCACACAGATTAAGGTGCTAGTGTTACCTTACGCAGCCACAAAAATCCCACTGCCGCCCCACCCCTCCTTCCATCAGGTCACAAAAGCACACCCACGACATGAAGGATACTACAAATATGTAACTTCAATCCTCAAATTCTCCTTCCAAAACAGAGAGCCTAGAAATTTAATGGCAGGTGACAACATCCAAAAAGCCCCTCAAAACTTTACAGATCTTAAGTGAAAACTCAAAAAGTTACACAGAAGGTATTGCTACGTGCAAAAACAGAAACACTGACAGATGTTCCTTTTAGTTTTTTAGTTGCTGTAAGAGTTGAAAGGGCATCTTGATTCAGGGTCAGACGCAGAAACTGGTGGGGATGCCCAGACAAGCTGCACACCTCACAGGTGTTGGTGGCCCTTGCTGACTGCTATTGTTTCACAGCTACTTTGGACCCATTCCCACACAAAGCATCTGTATTCTTACATACATCCTGCAGATAATGGCCCAGAGTTGGAGCTTCTCTCCTGTATCAAGGTAACATATAGTCCATAACCATTACAATCTTGCAAATTAGAAAAGGAATACCCAGATCGCATGTCCCCATTTGCCACAGCAGATTTGTTCTTCCATCCTAAAGGGCTGGTTGAAACAATCTGCTTTTAAAGTAAACAGCTGGACCACATCTACAGTCATTGTACTTGGACTGTTCTAAGGCTGATACAGAGCTAGCTTCATGAGTCCTTTGTACTACTGAAAGCATATTTTTTGTCCTCCGTCAGTGCCACACATGGGCCACTGCTTCTAGTCAACATCTGGGATGCAGAAACCTCAGACAGTGAAGCGATATACTGCTCTTCCCCTAGTCATACCTGCAGCAAATACAACTCACTTAAAGGGGAGCAGGAAAAAATGCACATTCACGGCTTAGTGTTGGGGTTAAACTTTCTCCCTTACATATGAGCTACTGAGACACCTCAGGTCTGAAACTGGGCTGGTATTTAAAGCTGAACAATGGAAGGGGGTCCCAATATCACAAATGAATTCAGTAAAGCTATACAACAATTCCACTGGGAACACGCTTGCTGCTCTCTTGAATGAGCTCACAAAAATACCTCGTAATAAAAAGGGCTCTGTTCCAAGAATAGTGCATTGCAGACAATGCACAGAATTAACTACGGCTGTTTCTGACCACTGACCAAGCTTACTGCTGCGTGCTCAACATCACGTCTGTACCACACAATGCCTCTGAGCACTCTCCTGTGCGATTAGCATACACAATGTATTAGGGCTGATGAGGGCATTTCTATTTGTAAAGCAGGTGTGGTTCAATAGCATTTTCTGCTGTTTAGTGCCTTGATTTTGTGAAAGAAATGGGCTCATATAGGCAAGAGAGGAACTGAACTAAGAGGTGCAAGCCTCATACAGGAAGACATGTGTAAGCTTCCCACACGCAGCCTGCCAAACACTTCTCCCATGGTCTGGCCCTCAGTAATAAAGGGCTGTCAGTAGCTCCCTACTATGCCAGACTGCAAAGTTACCTCCCTGTGAGATTACAGGCTGGGAGATTTGGATGAGACCTACCAATTCATGTCAGAACTTCACTCTGATTTAGCAGAGCTGAGTGCAGAGGCCTAATGTGGAAAGGAGATTTTTTATCTGAAAATCAGGCTCTCAGCAGGTGGGAGACTCCACGGAAGCCACTGTATCTATGTATCCTAGTGAAAAGATCACTGGCTCTCAAACTTAAGTTGCACATCTTTCCCACCATGCCCATGGATTTTTGTCTCTGGGGCTTTGCATTTTTTTTTGTTTGGTTGTTTTTGTTTTTTTTTAAAAAGTATGTTCACAAATAGGAAAAAGGACTTTAATATCTGAAGAAAAATGAACTGAGAAATGTTTAAAGTCTAGTTTTGTAAGAGTTACTTCTAAGTGCACACATCACAGACCAAGTTTGAGTTCTATGATTAAAGAAGAAGGAAGGGCTTTAGCGAAACTGGTCAGTGCTAGAGACGTGTGGGCAGAGCAGCCATTTGTTTCTCTTTTACCAACAGCGTTACAGCCACCTAATCTCTTATGGCTTTGCATAGGAGCATACCAAGATATGGGACAAAGGAACAGACATGACAGCAAGACTCCAGAGGCATATATCCTGCATGCAGGATTACAGTGGGATCAGAAAAGCTGTCTCTATCTCGTACTGATAGTACAATGCATTCCTGTCCAACCTCCTGACCACAGAAGACCTCATATCTCACCTTACTGCTACAATAGGTCACCTGTGTGCAAGCTGTCAGTTTAGGTAGTACAATCAACGTGACATGAAGGGCACATGAAGACCATATATGTGTGTAATAAGTACTTGTCCTGCATCTCAGGAGCCACCATGAGAAAGGTTGGCCACATGAGCTTTGGACTAGACTATCTGATGTGTCATACACAGCTCACAGGCCACATGCACGATATATTATACCACTTTATTGACCCATGATTTGAGTTGCTGTTAAGAGATGAAAACCTTTTCTGTTTCTGTAAAATAGTAAATTAAGCATATTATGGCAAGTAAATGCTATCTTGTAATTTCAATTTTCTTATCTTCTGTGTGTACTTTGCTTTAAGACTGAACCTTGGCTGTAGGCCTAATAAAAGAAGCCCTCTGTGCTTAGACAGCACGACAAAATCAATGTCTCACTGCATACTAAGCTTGCTGGCTGTATTTTAAAGACCAGTCAGAAAAATGCCAACTAATGTAACTCATACAAATGAGCAACTTTCAGCAGAGAGCACCCAAGAGCATGCACCTACAAGCGATCACATGCATGCATGCATACATGCACATGGCCTGGCTCATTCCTCAACCAAAAAATCCCATGAGCCAAGAAAACAAACTTCTCTCTTTTCCCTGTGTGGGAGTGTTTAGTGCAAGCACTTGCTTCAGACATCTGACTAGGAAAAGAGTTCCAAAATATTGTTATTATTTTTTCCAATAAGTCCTTACATATTGAATAGGCTTGAAGGATTTGATTGTAGCAGTCGGGCAGCCACAGGAACTGAGGTCAACATAGAGGCCTTCTTCCAGCACACAGTGATTGTCAGTGATTTCCCCTTGGTAACACAGGAGCCAACTGCAAGAATAATGTAACAAAAAAGATTAGCTGCTCTAGCTGCTTATTAACAGTAAGTATTTTTCCAGATTTAATATTTGCTAAGGAAACAAGGAATAAAAAAAATGTTTGTTCTTGTTAAGCTTAAAAGTAAGGCGACTTGAAAGGCTACGTGACAAAGCAACCAAAGCAGCAAAATCAAATCATGTGGTACAGAAATCTCCGCTCCAGAGTCAAATGGTGCTAGTGGAATGTAGACACTTCTACTGTACCATGTTCTCAAAATCTGGAATAAATTCTAACTGGAGTTAGAAAAAAGTATCACAGTAACTGTGAACTTCCTACGGGGAAAGCAAAATGCTTACTACCTGAACCAATGACAGGACGACAGTTACTGAGATGCGCTGCAAGGCAAAGGGTCTAAGATATGATGGAATATGATGGGCATGTGTTATGCATTTTCAGCTGTCAGAAATTGGGCAACATTCAAAAAAAATTTCACATTACTTAAAATGGTTGCATGTAAAACAACAAACTTACCATCCCCGAAGAACCTTAAAAGAACATGGTATGAATGATGTAAAATCAGAAACTTCTGCTGTGAAATCTATACATGTTCCTTGGAAATGTGTGTTACTGAAAGCTTTGAGCTACAAGAACAAAACAAAACAAAACCAATGACCAGAAAGAAAATGAACACGTTATCATTAATGTAAACAGAGATAGCTGTGCTCTTAGAGAAGTATCCACTCAATTAACAAAGATACAGTAAATACTATTAATTCCCATTTAAGGAATCTTTTACACTTCTACAGTTGCTTTATTTTTAGAAAGACAAAGTGTTTTATCGTCTCTGGGCCCAATACACGATACTTCCCAGTGATGCAGAGACAGTGGCGTCAAGCATAAGTTCAGCTGCAGCAGGAGAGGGCCCTGAGAACAAAGAGATGGGTAGGACTGAAAGTGTTACCTTCCACCCAAAGTAACCCTGAACTGCAGCTAACTCTTGCTACAGCTCAGCAATCCAGTGTTCGAAACAGGATGGGAAAGCATTGGTCAAAAGATACAGGGCTATTCTTGACAAAATGCCTTGAAATCTCCTATGATCACAGTGATTACAGTTTCTCATAGAAGAATTAGCAGAATTTCTGGGGTAACTGGGTACAGCCTGGTAGATGCAACATGAACTTTTGATGTTCAGCTATGCTGGCTTTAGATGTCACAGTGAAGAACTTCAAGCCACAATGAATCATACTCCAACAGAAAGATATGGTCAATTCACCCTGAAAAAGCAATAAGCTTGAAAGTGTTGCAATAAAAGATAAAGAGGAAAAAAAGTTGTCTGATATAGCCTATGATCTATAGCAAAGTCACCTAGAATTCTGTACCCTTGGGCAGCCACTGTGTAACTGAAATGAATTTCATTTTAAAGTTCAAAAGAGAGGCTAGAAAAGAATGAAAAATTCAACTGTATCAAGAGAACAGTTTGTATTCTGTAATGGAAGAAAAACACGATGGCTGTTGCAAGAGCTACTTCCCCCTTCATGCCCCCAAATTGGCCTAGCTTCCTGCCAAAGAAAAGAAATCAAATGCTTTTGCCAGAACTGAGCGAGAAGGCCAAACACGAATATCAGCAAATGATTTTATGGAAAAGGTCAGCCTGTGTTTTTAGAAGAAATGAGTGTATTTCCTGATAAAAAGAACAAGGCAGGCTTAAACTTGCCTCGCGTGCTGTAACTGCAAACTGGAGAACACAAATCAGCTACAATATAATGAATAAAATGTAACTGATTTTTCTGTAAATGTAATTACACTGCTACGTCACAAACCATCTATTTAAGCTGTAATTATACAGTATTTTCTACCCACTTATCACAAAGCTCTTTATAAATGAATACACGCACACAGAGTTGTTCTTTCGCAGGCTAGAAGCTATGCAAGGCTTTTAAAAAAGATCTGTAACTCATTTTTATATAGAATATATCTAATAATGAATGGTGGCCTTAATTTGACAAAAGTTGGGACGAAGTATTGATTCCTTGGTGAAAACACTGCATAGAATCATAGAATCACCAGGTTGGAAGAGACCCAACAGATCATCGAGTCCAACCATTCCTATCAAACACTAAACCATGCCCCTCAGCACCTCGTCTACCCGTGCCTTAAACACCTCCAGGGAAGGTGAATCAACCACCTCCCCAGGCAGCCTGTTCCAATGACCAATGACCCTTTGTGTGAAAAACTTCCTCCTAATGTCTAGCCTAAATCTCCCCTGGTGGAGCTTGCGGCCATTCCCTCTTGTCCTGTCCCCTGTCACTTGGGAGAAGAGGCCAGCACCCTCCTCTCTACAACCTCCTTTCAGGTAGTTGTAGAGGCCTCCTCTTCTCCAGGCTAAATAACCCCAGCTCTCTCAGCCGTTCCTCATAGGGCCTGCATATCTCAAATGAAGTCTAAACCTGCACCCCTCTCTACTTTGTCAGGGTTTGACATTACTATAAGATATTTCACTTCCTAAAAAGTCAATGGACAGCATGTTACAATACAAATACAAGTTAACACAGTAATTATCTCCACTTCCTAATCATCTGTACAAGTCAGCTGCTATTAAAAAAAGGCTTTGTTCTTGCTGGGCAAAACTATGTTCTAATAAATAAAATAAATGGCTGTTTAGAGCCGGTGATTTCAGGCATTCTTATATGTCTTTTTTATTAGGGAGTGTGGCAGGAGGAAGAAGTCGGGGTAGTTACCGAGAGATTTTAGAAAGTGTACTTGCTTTTCAATTTCTGACAAGCAACTAAAAACAGAAGTGAAAAGACGACACGCTTGCAGACAGTGAAAACAATTCCCTTAGCTTGGGCGTATGTTTACTAAAGGTGGGAGAACACATAATCATTCAAAATAACCGCTATAGTGCTTATCTACGGATCAAACATTAGAAAGCTTAACAACTTGCCAGTTCATTTGCACTATGCTTTTAGGTTCCAAACTAAGAGACTGCTGCACACATAGAAACTTTTATTTTACTGTGAATGGTGAATTTTTCATATTTATCCAGAAGACTGTCCTTTATTTATCCTAAGTAATTTAATGTTTTCCCAATAAAAACTTACTCAAAATATTTCCCCTCCTAAAGGAACTGTACCAGTATTTTGTAACAATTTTATAGTAGGCATGTTAGTGTTTTGTTGACAGCTGGACTTGATGATCTTAAGAAGTCTTTTCCAACCTTAACAATTCTATGCTTCTAATATGAATGATGTTCTTCCTTATATAACTTGAGGGCAGAATCCTCTGAATGTCAGGACTGTGGTAAGTCAGAGTAGCATTTTTAAAAGTGGTGTTGAGACTGCTATCAGAGCACAAAAAAGGCAGACCTCAACGTAGGGCATATCAGTATTTAAAGGTGAAAGTGTGTATGCACACACAAAGATTATTTTTCCTTTGTTTTCCACTTATCACTGGAAATGAAAACACTGTAAAGCATAATTTATTGAAACATCAAAGGTTTGAATTGATCTTAAAGGTCTGCAAAACTGGATTAAATCACTCTAAGAACAGTTTTTGGAAGATTCAGAAAAAGTAGAAGAGTTGAAGATGAAGAAAGTTTCTTCAATTGTTTGGATCCCACTGGTTTCCTCCGAGTTGCTTATTTTATCTGGTATCGTTTAGTAAGGCCTTACTGTTGAATGTATTTGCAAGAATTTGGATTCGGTTGCAAACTGCCTTATGAATAGGTCTGGCAGGAAATCGGTGTTTAAGACTTAAAATAATACACCAATTATGTCTTCAAAGAGGAAGCATTTCCTGTACTCCTGGCTTAATAATAAAATTGTGGAACTAGAATACTTGGAGAAAAAGAAGGGTGTGGTCAACCTGCTAAGTAACACAATGTAAATATTTCCCATGCGCTTACAACTATTATACCCATCTAAGCAAAAAAGAGCAAAATTGTGTCCAAATGACAAAATACTTCAGTTTTCTGAAACAAAACCATTGAACTCTAAAGCCTCTTTTGTCTGAAAAAATGTAATGTTTCTTAAAATAAATTTTTCCAAATTTTCTTAATTACAAGCATGTCATAGAAAATGCAGTATAACCACTCTGGTCATCGCCCCTGCTAGCAGCACATTCCAGGACAGGAAAAAAGTAATCAAGCAATTAATACAGGAAGAGAGGAGAGCCCTGTTGGGACAGAACATTACAAGAGACACAGACCATCCTTGGTCAACAAGCAGTTAGAGGGGAGTTTGGGTTTTGAAAAGATAAATTAGTGGTTTTTTTTGTTTTAAAAGGTGAATTAATGGAACATTACCTTGTATGATATTGACCAAAAGTGGCAAAACCCTATGTTATCATGTACTTGAGGTTAAAACTGAATTATAGGGATTGCTTTCTCTAACTGGACACTAAGTCAGACAGGACTTCCAGGGAAATAGAACTTATCACAGAAAAAAATTATCACAGCTTTGCTGTAATCAGGATATGTTCAATTAAGGCCCGGTGTTACTGTGATGAAAAGGGAAGCCAGGAGCAAGTTGGTACCTGCTCTTAGAAGAGCAGCTATACATGATTGTGAGACTATGAAAAGCAGAGCTACCAGCATCCAAGACTTGAAAATCCAACCTCCCTTGTAGAGTGCATCTGCAGGTTTGAAGAGTGCAGTTTGATTTTCTGCAGTTTATATCTAATTCTTCACCTCATACATGAACAAGATAGTGACAAACTAGATATAATGCAAAATAATGGAAAGAATATATGCTGCAAAGAGAAGGATAAACGCACGTGAGTTTCCAGCAACAAGAAGGAACGAGATGAAAATAAATAGCTAGAGACCTAAGATCACTCAAAACCTACTGAACTGCTTGCATTTCTGCGGACAGAATGCTACAAGGTATGATTTGGAGTACCCAGTCTCTACCCATTTACTAGTTTCTTCTGTCAATGTTCTGTTGTATGGAGATGATAATACTGAGATATCATCTGAAGCAACAAGACAAGACGTTCAACTTTACCGGTATCTAATGATTAAAGGTAGTTTAGTACTAGAGATAGTTAAATGTCAACATACCCAATGCGGAGGCTCATTTGTTCCAAGCGGTTCCTGCAATGATACATATAAATAAGTAAAACTAACTACAATTCATTTCCTAGAAGTCATGTCAAGTTCCTGAAATTTGTTAATTATGAAGTCAAGAGCATAGAAAAACACAGTTTCCATGCTCTTAGCTCACAACTACCTGCCTGACTATTCACTCTCTCTCCACACAGAGAACTTACATCAGCATTAATTAGTTCACATAACATGTATTAGAGCCCATGTAAATGTCTCTGTCTTTATTTTTTAGCCTATTTCTTGATAAAAGACAAAAGCCACAGATGACTGGGACAGCTCCTTCAACATCTTCTATTCAAAATAAGGTTATATGTTTGTTCCTTTCCTATTTTCAGTGCAGTAGTGTAATTTATTATACACTCATTACTGAGGACTGTCTTTGCTTTGCATTACGGCTTTGAAAGTTCTGCCACTAATCTATTCTGGCAAGTTGCAGTACCTTGGATTTAATAAAAAATTATCACTATTTCCTGTCTTTATTCACTATAAATACTACAAATATTTCAGCATAAAAATACAGAGTAGGGAAAAAAATCCCAGAACTCTGCTATATAACAACAATAACGATCAGATAAATTCTCAAGTATTTTCATATCCATTATCAATTAAACATTATAAGGTACTAAGTTTCAAGGCAAATTAATCTTTCCAGGCCAGGTTATTCTTTCCATGAAAGCAGCCTGCCAAAAGGAAGTTTTAATTTTCCTGACAATTTTCTCAACATACAGAAAGATCCAGAGTGCCCAACCTGAGCAGACTCACTATATGTCATCCACAAGGGTCTTTAAATTGTTTCTAAGTAAACAGATAAACTGATTAAACAGTGTAGCCCACATGAAAACATTATTGTACGTTCTGATCTCCAAAAATCTCATTTCTTTTAAGTTTTCCACTTAACAAGTTCTGGTAACTCACCAACTTAATAGGTCGAATTGACATGATAGTTTTACTGGACCCTCCCCAGTCAAAGAAACATTTATATTTTCCTTTCTCCAATACATATTGTTCTCCACAGAAATATTTCTGCTGATATGCGACCCACCTGGAGAATGACAGAAAAATGAAACTGAAAACATCACATTTTTCTGTGTAGTTTGATGAACATACAAACGAGTTAAATAGAACAATTTTATTTGGAGTTTTCTCAATAAGCCCATCTGACAGGCAGGGTAACATCAAACCCAATGAAAGGTGCAAAATTGACAGACTTGATTTTCTGCTTCTACATTGCAAACACTACTCTGACAAAGACACTGCTTTGGGCCTCTGCTTTTCTATCAGATATACATGCAGCATGAAATGGTGCCTTGCTTAGAAGCCCAGAGGAAAGACATTTAATTGACAAGTTTTTGAACCTCTCTCAGCTGAACCTTAACTGTTCAGCATCCCCCACCCAAGACACGGCCTTCTGCCAACATGTCCAGCTGTTTCTAAGGAAAATGGTTTGAGAAGAAAAAGTAGTAAATGAGGGAAGCCTTGATAGGATGAGATAAAGCAAAAGCTTGAAATGCTTGGCAGTTCAACCTTCTTCCACTCCGCTTTCCCTGTTGCGATTTAAGAAGCCAGAAATCCCCAACTATGCGAGACCAACGGTGCTGCTAGCCCTGCATACACAGTCTTTGGCTGTGGCAGAAGTAGATGGAGGTTAGAGATTCTGCTAAGCTGGGCACTTTCGCTGGTCCATTCCTCTCTTGCAACACCAGCACCTGGGACTGTTATGGATATTACAGGGCATCTCCTTTCCTAGTCCTTTTAACATCTATTTATGATTCTGTTCATCATTGATTTGCCTAATGCTTTTCCAAAGCTCCTGCTACTACCTGCTACCACAGCCTACTATAGCAGCAAGTTCCATAAATTCAATAGATATTACAGATAGTCTAATTTATTATGGCTTCTTTATTAATTGAAATTGTGCTGTTGATGTTCCTCCAGGACTTCACATATGCACACCAAAAGTTAGTCAAGTCCACCCTGTAGGCTGCATCATCTTCATCCAGGAACTCTTCTACACTCATTGGGGTTTAACCCCCTGCTTTTAGTGTAGATAATTCTCTAAAACCTATTTTAACTTTCAGTGCCAGCAGGCCAACTTTATTACAAATAAGGCACAGCCCATCTTTTCAGTACAGGTTTCACCTGTCCCCAAAGGTATCCCAGATCTTAACACACCTAAAATGCCCCTTCTGTATTACTGCCAAAGCTCCTGTATCATGAAACAATGCCTGGAGGGACATCACAAGTTTTCTGTAGTAACAAGAATGCCCAGATGCGAGTCAAGGTGTAAGCATGAGATAT
This sequence comes from Piaya cayana, assembly GCA_013389865.1. NCBI lineage: Eukaryota > Metazoa > Chordata > Aves > Cuculiformes > Coccyzidae > Piaya > Piaya cayana. The sequence continues at coordinate 48,112 of WAAB01001209.1, forward strand.
AGAGATAACTATGATTTTTTTTTCTTCCATTTACTAAGGAAACGAAAAGAGATATTGTTCTCTCCCACATTTTACCACCCGTTCCACATAAAATATGTTGTATCAAAAGAGGTATCCAACTGAACTGTGCACAAAAATACTTGATACTTCCATTCATATATTTCAGTAGACTTACACTCCACTTCTCACAAGAATTGATTTTGTCTCTGGGCCAAATCCAGCCAGCTCCAAATCAGGGATTTCTTCATTGACGATGTCTAATGCTTTCCCATCTTCATCATCAGACTGAAAAAGTGCCACTGATGACTCTATGAAATCCTAGAGGGCAGCACAGGAGTTAGAAAACAGGTGTCACAGCTCAGTGACACTTCACAACATAGAACATTTTGGAAAATAGTTGTAGCCTGAAAGACACTGTATTATAAAGAAGAGAAGGGGCTTAGGTGCCTTGTGTGGATCTTTACAGGATATTTTGGCACCGAAGTGCCCCACTAGAAGCATGGCAATTTGACATGGCCTTCAGCGGTTCCCATTGGAGATGGGAAGAACCCGCTGCTCCTGAGCACAATCCTTTCATCTAGGAGGATGACTGAGAGTGCAAAGATGCCTGTGTGGGAAAGACAAGGGTTGGGGATTTAGCACTGATCTTCCAACAGCTTTACAAATGACTGCTCCAAGCATTACCATGATTATAGTCTTTTACTTCAAATTGTCCTTCCTCATCCCTTCCCAGCAACAAGGCAAAAGTCATTGAGAGAAAAGACTGGGCAAGATCACCTTTCTAGCACAAGGTGCTTGTAGTTTTTGGATACATTCACTGTACAACTAATAATTATAAAATAAATCCCACTGAACTGACTGAATACTGTCATGTTCTCTCTTATATACCTCTGTGACATTTCTTTATGCTTTCAGCTAGCATAAAGAGCATTTCAGCTTGACCAGATAACTTGTATGGCTTCAGATTATCTGAAATTTCAAATTATTATTCAGATTATTTGGGTTTCAGATCTCCAACCTTTTAACTTCTTGGCAATGCATGCACACAGTTTGGTCACTGTTTGGCAAAGTGGAAACCAACAATCCATTTGTTCCTACTTCCTTTAACTTTTAACAAAAAGCATGAGCTCAATTCAGTTTCAGTGGTTTTAAAATATTCAGCAATGTTATTAGAAGTTGAAAATAAGTAAGTCTTGCAAACAATAGAAAAGGCTATCAAGCATATACAGGAGCTGCAGATTCAAAGCTGCATGGGGACACCACCACTGGAATTATTGTACTAAATACTTGCTGTGGTAGCACTTATAAGCTACCAATCATGGAACAGTATGCTGAAGGCTACATTGAGAAAACAAAGTCTTAAAACAATCCAAAACCACTTAGAAATTAAGGCCAGGCCAAGGTGAACCTGACCAAACTGCTTCTTTTAGACACCATGTCTTTGTCCAGGATTCAGTCATAATGTGTAACAAAAATTTCCGAATTAACACTTGATGTGGCTCAGCTTCTGTGCTTTGTTTACAGGACACAAAAAAGTGATGGAACAAATTCTGTAGTAAAACTGGTTTCCATACTATGTTAACCATCTCCTTCCATTTTTATTTGGAAAGCTGCATCTACTTCAGAAATTAAAGTGCCAGGTCAGGTAAAATCATCATGAACAACTGAGGCTTCAAACTACATTTTAGGAAAACAAAACCCACAATACTAGTGCAGTTTCAGTGCAAATGAAAAGCAGCTACCCTTAACAGTCCTAAAGAAAGCAAGGACTTGGTAAGAGTCCCTGAAAACTCATTTAGATCAAACATGCACACAATTTCTTTGACTAAATTTACAATACTGAAATATACCCTCAATTATAATTACATTTAAAATACGTTTCAAATTCAGCCATCACTTTTTCTCCTTAAATTTCTACTACAGCTTCTCTTAAAATTAACAACAGGAGAAAATACTTAAAAAACAGACTTACAGACCAAGGCAATTTATTTTTAGACTTGAAGACATTAGTGGGGAAGCTTGAAAGGCAATGTACTCTACTCCACTGAAAGAGACTCAGAAACCTTGCTCTTTTTTGCAGAGAAGAACCAAATGCATCTGTCCCCCAAACCAGCACACACTATAAACTGCTGTCAGCCCTCAGGAACGAGTCCTGTATTTGACTTTACTGTGTCCACTATAAATGCTGACAACAGAGTTGGGACTATGATGCAAAATATAATTCTACTTGTCCTTTTTATCTTTACTTTCAAACCACTCCAAGAAGCACAGTCACTCCCACAGTAGAGCTCGTGACTCTTTACAGCAGAAATATTTAAGACAGACAAAAACTGAAAGGCCTCTTAACATGCCTTCATGCGTGTACATCTTCACCAGCAGTTGGGGAGGGGTGACTTGCAGCAATCCCCCTTCTGTGCATGGTCTCTAACTTTTCTGATTTGTCAGGAAATTAAATTCATGCCTCAGCTCAACTGCAGTTGCTGGTATGCGTACAGAAACACGAGATGGATTTTCCTAGAGCTAATAAGCTCTGGTGGAACCTGTCACGTCAAGCGTCGTAGCACAGAAGCATTTGCATAGCTTTGCATAGCACTAAGCCACGTCGACAGAGCCAGTAGTGACACAGGCTAATGAGGCACACCATACCCAGCCTGGATCTCTGCAGAGCCCTTTACGTGCTTCTGCACCACACTCCCTGCTTTGGGAGCATGGCACAAAGACATTTGATCTGACTGTCTGGAGCTGAGTCAGGTACACAGGGCTCATTAGCTTCAGCTGCATGCTGTGTGAGCCAGGCTGAATTGTTTTCAGGTCTTGGGCTGGCCTTAAAGCTAACAGAGTCAAGGTCAACAAGTGCCATGCTTGAGTTAAAAAAAAACCCCAGACATCTAGCTGGACAGGCCCCTGTATGAGACCATTTGTATAAAGAGCAGAGTCAATGCTCAGCCCCACTACCTACCTAAACTGAATAATGCAACTCAGATACACTTCACAAAATCCTTAATCTTCTACAGAGACTGCTGAACTCTAACAGAATTTCTGGGGAAAAGCAATAACAACCTGGTACCCAGGAACACGTCCACAGAGTCTGAGACTATTGTAAGCTCTACCATACTACTCCTGATAGAATTTCTGAAATTACGGAGAACAGCTCATATGTTTGCTGTGTGACAAAGTGCCTTAGGCACACAGAACTGCTTTTGGATTTTTTCCCTTGTCCTTTTAAAAACAAAAGTTATGTTCTGAGTGGTTTTAAAAATCCTGACCTTAGGTATCACATACAAAGTCACAAAGAAAGCATATGGCAAGCCTGAACACTGGCATATGTCTCGCATGTCAGAGAGAGGCGGTCAATCTGTTGGTCAAGCTGAACAACAAAATGCCAGTGCCATTAGTCATTTTATTGGCAACCACCTCATTCCACTTAGTTATGCTGGAATTTGAGGAAAGGTATTACTTACACTTTTATTATCAATATTAATACGTTATATATATGTATCATATATATTTATATGCCAATTTGTATGATTTATGAGTGCAAATGATACATGTTTTTAAAATGTTAATCATCTGAGCATCCTGACTGTTCTAGGCATGAGTCAAATTAAATACGTGCATATATGTGGAAGGTCACTCCTGCTAGGCACATGCACAATTTTAAGCTTGTAATTATGTCCTTTGCCAAGAGGAAGATTTTTTAAAATATCAGTTTGAGTTACTCAATTATCCTATGTATACGCTGAAAAGAAAGGAAAACTAAGGGAAACTAAGAGTACTCAGCAATTGAATAGGATTGTCCACATACAAAATGAGGAGTTAAGAAAATTCCTGCCTGTTTTTCTTATAAATTTGAAAATAAATTATTTAGAGAAATTTTTCTTCAATTCCATTTATTCTCCTATCTTTATTTTAACTTGCACGATAGATTCTAATGATAAATATAGCTTTTCCTATGTACCTTTCATAAAAGTCAAACCCACAAATAGGAAATTTAAGCATGGCCTTTTTGGCTTCATGTTAATTTTTTAAAAAAATATTTTTGTGTTTTTAATAATGACTGTTGAAATAATGAGTTTGTGCAAAATGCCTGTCTTCAAACTTCACAAAGTTCTCTGGTCAGGAATATCAGATGTGGAGATGAGTAATATGAGTATACAAGACTGAATAATCTCAGAGTAAACAATCTAATTCTCAAAAGGAGTCACTGCAGCTGTGAAGCCTATAAGTGCCTATTATACTAAAAAATCCCTAAACACCCAAACAAATTTAAAAAAACCCAAACCAAAGGAAATCATAAAGAAATTCTAATCCCATGTTCCTCCGTCACTAAAAAGTAACTTTACTTCCAATACTGGACCGTGATATAGTTTTTATTATTATTTCATCTTTGCTCCCACTAAGCGCGTTTTAATAGCCAGGATTTTTTTTACCATGATTATTTTTGCTGCCAAAATTTTCTGGCACAAAAATCACAGACACAGAGGGCAATGCTGTTTTAAGGCTTGCAACAGCTGCTGTGCTAAAAAGCTATTTTTATTTTAATAAAGAACAACACTGTACACTGATGTACGTTTAACTTTTAAGAAAATTCTGTTCTAGAGATTCAAACAGCTTGAAGTGAAGAAGTATGATACGTGGAAAAACTGGCAGGTGGACAAGGAATTCTGCACCATACTGTTCTTTGTATAAACTTTATAAAGGCTACTTAGAATCTGCTTCTACTTTACAATGTATACAATCTAGTCTAAATTTCAGCAAGTAGGAAAAGAATGAGAATGAACTTGGGCACAAGATGGAATGACTGAAACCAAGATAGCCATACTGTAAGTGAAGAATAACCTTCCTCTTTAGGTACAGAATTGTGTATAATCTGTGTGAAAGTCATAAAATTACTTACAGCCTGAAGGAACCGGAAAGACAGGATACTGTCAGTTCCCCCCCATAAGTGTCTGTCTTCATAATTTCCCTCTTCCAGCAAGTACTGATGGCCTTTGTAGCGTTCCTTATCGTAGGCAACCCATCTACAGCAGCCACATAACAAAAGAAAAACAAATAACTAAAAGCAGAACGACTGCATATGTGATTTTGCATAAAAAATAAAGAGGGGAAGAGAACATCCTAAGAACCCTAAAATGAGCATCAGAAAACAAACAAAGCAATGCTTGTCTGAAATCACAACAGGAACCCACAAAGTGTTCTGTGTGGATCGAAATCTCACCATGTGATTCTTCCTCCAACAACAGTTTATTTGTGTACCTCCTCTCAGTCTGCCAATACCAATATTTGATACTACAGAGACTGGTATGCATCTAGTGGCCAAAACACTCTAAACTACCAATTGTTAATGACAAAATCTAAGTAGTTGATCTCTTCAGTGTATTCATAAATGAAAAGATTCCATCCTTGCTGGAGCTGGTGACAAAATTAATGGATTTAAGCAGAACAAAATTCTACCTGCTTACGTTTTTTCCTGCTCTTATCTAAGAGCGTACATATGAATAGAGAACTGAATACGTACAATATGCTGTATAGGGAATACATTTTAGCACTAACGGAAGACAACTTTCCTAAGTATTTTGAACAAATAGGTAAGGCTCAGTTAAAGCATTTCCACATCAACTTTGAATGCTCTAACATATCTTAATTTGGAAAACTGCTTCCCCTTGCTTCTCTCTTTCTTGGGAGCATTTTCTTCATTAAAGCTCCCTTGCAAGTACTAGAACTGCTGTAAAATTTGTTAGCACTGAAATTTGGCAGGCAGGGATAGCTTTACTTTGAGTATAATTTGGTTTACATTAATTCAGCTGTTTCAATCACTACAGTATTAAAAATAAAAGCTACCACAACAGGCAGAACGATGACTTTTAATAATTTGAGGCTTCTCAGCAGACAGCTAATACATAAAGTATTTATGAACAGATTCATTGAATCATAGAATGGTTTAGCTTGGGAGGGACCTTCAAGATCAACCAGTTTCAACCATCTCCCACTATAGGAGGCTGCTCAAGGCCCCATCCAACCTGGCCTTGCACAATTAAGTTTACTTTTAATTTAGTACTTGCAAGATTCTCACAACAGCCTGAAAGGATGTACATTACTGAATCTTTATATTGAAGTATTAATATTGAAATCCTCTAAGAAAAAAAAATGAAGCTCTTTCTCAGAAGCAACCATTCTGCATTCTTTTAAACAGTCTCATCCTGCTGAGCCTTGGGAGAGGCTGACAGAACAACGTGTGGGGTTGGTAGCTCTCTAGAATAGCTGGAGTTGAGTCTACCTTGTGAAGCAGTCCGTCTAAGAACTGTGTTACACAGCCCTTTCTGTGCTTGTGTGTATGACAGAGAGAGGGGCAGGGCAACACAATCTGAGGCCTCAGCAACAGAAAATAAGGGCGGGTTCCTAATTACAGATCACAGGTGGCAAAGGAAAACCATTAGGGCATAAAAACAGTTTATAGATTTCGGAGGTGTTAAAATGTCAAACTGAAGACTGACTACACCTACCTAAGGTCATTTCGGTAAATTAAGTCGAGATGATCAGAAGTATAAAGCAAAATAAATTAGATCTCTGTGTGAATGCTGCCATTAAGGAACAAAGTGTCCTAGTTTATTGGCATCCAAATGGTAACCATTGACTTCACACTTAGTTTTATCATTCTATACTACCTTAGATAGATAAGCCATGTGGAGAGGTGGTTTTATCCAAGGCTGATGACCGACAAGAGAAATATCTATTCCTTTCTTTCAAAATTATTTAATATAAGAGATTCTAAATATCCCTGTTTTCACTTCTTAGCATTTAGTTATTTTTTTCTTATATTAAAGTAAATAGATATAAAAGTGGACCATACTTACACTCCTCCAATTACACGTATTGATCCAATCTCCTGAAACTCCTCTTCGCTACCAAACACAGCTGGGACAGAACTGACGTTTTCTGAAAACTCTTTGGACCATCCTCCAAAGTGAGTTTTCTCATATATTATTATCTAGAAAACATGATGTTGAATAGTGCTTTGAGTATGCCCTGAGAAGTAATTTGAAGTTTGGGTGTGTGTACTAGTACAGTATGTGGAAGAATCCTTCCCCTATAACTCCAACGAGCCACCACATAAAGAAAATATAGGGTTGCATTCTTCAGCCTTACTGATTCTCAAGTGCTGTAGAAGCTGAAGAGACTCCATCTGGATTTAGATAGGCTGGTCTTGCTATTTGCAGACATTTCCACAGAAAGATACTCATTCACACGGTTCTATATACATAAATGCACTCTGCAACTACTTGACTAGGATTTAACCTGTAATCCTATGCTTGGGCAGTGTATATTAGCCTGCTGTGAATCCTACCTGGCAATAGCTAGACACACTGAGCTTGACCCCTCAAAAGTACACAAGAGGTCTTTCTCTGTACTTCACTGAAGTTATTTCAATTACTGCAGTTAACATAGCCTCTGGGTTCCTCATCTGCCAAACCACATAGACCAGCTATTAACAGCACTAATATTTATTGCAATATTTATTAGAAAACCTCCTGAGTCTTGCATATATTTGTATAATTAGAATTTACCCAAAGCATTTGCATTCCTATGGAGAACGAGGAAAAAAAAGAGGAGCCCTGGATTAGCTTTATACTCATCAAATCACAGAAAGGTCACAGCTTCACTCGTGACTTTTGTATGGGAAACAGGTATAGGAAGGAAGGGTCCTATTCCTGTCCCTTTCCTACTTGCCCACACACACTTTTTTTATTTTTAAATAAACTTGGTATGGTTAATAGAAAAATCTCTCCTGACGCCTTTCCACTACAGTGAACTGTGTGTCAGGCACTAAAATTCATTTTGTGTATAGAAGCTTTACAATTCTTCTGTAGCAAATTCACAATCTCCTAATACGTGAAAACCAAACTACTACTATTTTTTCATCTCATGAAACTGTTATAAGAAAGTGAACTTAACAGCACTAGTGAATTTTCCTTCAGCAGCAAACACTGAATACTTATCCGTACACCACATACCTAACAAAATGAAAATGGCCTTAATAAAGATTGTATCTTTCCAGTGTGCTCACATTTTATTCTCAGTGTCCTCACTGCTTACCTTTACATTCATTGGCATTTGTACCTTTAGTCCACCCTAAAAAGATGGGGGGAAAAAAAAAAGTATTTATACAAAACTTAAATTTATGCTTTAACGTGTATTGTATAGTACTATCAGAGCATGAAGTCTTTGTAATTATATTCACTATTTTCAGTGTTGGCCACGCAAAAAACAGTTTAAATATTGTGCTAATTCATAAAGTCCAGGGGCACAATAAACCTGATCTATGGACAACATCAGTGCATTGACAAGTCTGCAAAAGTGCAAGCAGTTTTTAAATATTCTTTTGTGGTCTATTAGCACTCTAAAGCAAATATTGTCCTTTTTTTTTTTTAACTAATTCACACTGACCAGTTTTTAAAACATAACTTTTAAAGCTGTGTTGTATATACGTCAAGCTTCTCAAGCACAAATGATGAAACGCTAAAAAACTATAGAACAGAAAATCTAGACTGACATATTTGTGTCTATGGTCAAACAGCAAATACAACAAATGCATTTTCTCTGGAAATGTTAGCAAATGATGTTCTGTAGGGGAATAAGACACCTCTCTCCCATAAGCAACTAAAAAGACAGCTGTTAGGTCTTATTCCTTTATGACTTACACATCGTCATTCTGAAGACTTGCTATGAATACAGTAGAATTGTGCGTTACACCACTCCAAGTCTCTTTCATCTTTAGATCTACAGGATGTCTATCAAAACAAAACAGTCAGCTGAACCTCCCAAGACTTTTGAGCAACGTGTGGTCACTACTGGGTATTTTTCAACAATAAACTCCTCACCTAGTCTTCCATCTCCAGCAGATTCTAACTGTACTGTTAAAAAAAGAAAATCAGTAACTTCTGAAGAGCTTTTACAGCTAATGAACTAGTGTTATTTGTAATATAATTACTAGTCTTTCAGTTTTGATCTCTCCTCTGACAACAGCAGTTTCCCAGAAAGATGTCCTAGTGGATTAGGTGCTTCCTCTGACTCTGTGTTCTTACTTGGGTAGACGAGAGAGCCAAGCAAGCCCTGGAATGCCATGCCACCGCGATACTGCAAGGGCATTGTGGTGTGAGGGGACTGTTACACGTATAAGGAATAAGCCTGAAAAGATTTCAGAACCTAACTTATTTTTAGATCAAAACTGTTGGAGGAGGAACTGAAGAAAAAGAAGACATATCTTTTTATGGAATTGTGAACTCCTTACCATTTTTAAGGGACGCAGAGATTTCACATCTGCTGAAGGAATTTCAGACGGTGAATTGCATACTTCCAAAATCTTCATCTCTCCCTTGTAATTAATGTCTGAATAAGCAAGCCACCTGTAACAATAAGGATAAAGGGCTTATTAATCTCATCAGATACATTACAAATACAATGACCTCATTACAATTATTTTTCTTTTTGAACTTGGAGCTAGATAATATGTTTTAGATACTGCCAGCACAGCAAACCCTTGCTCTATTTAAACACACTGGCAACATCAATGCAAAAAAGACTTCTGATATTTTTTCCTCAAGCTAAACATGAATATAAGAGCAGAAAATTACCAAATTGTTTACTTACCTTAAGAAGCCAGTCTGGCTTTGTGCACTCACAATGCAACAATGGATTGAGAATGAGAGACTTGGATCAAATTTTACCTAAGACTGCCACTTTAGGAATTAAAAGGCAAATGTCAATCTCTCTTTTTTTTCCAGAGTAAATTATGAAAATATGATAATTTACAACACTTTGGAAGGCAGGCTATCATAATTTAAAAATGAAGATTAAAAATGCCGAGACTCCTTCAGACTGTAAAATCAGAAAGCAAGCTGAACATAAAAGTTGGACACAGTGTTAGGAGACCAAGTAAGGAATGGAAGAGGAGGCATTAAGCTATACAGAAAATTACTTTCTTAAAATTACACACACAGATTGCATGCAGTTAAAAGCTAGATTAATTTCTATCAAAACTAAAACAAAACTTGGGTTTTAATGCCTTCACGACCTCAAGCTTTGCATGCATATTGTGAGATTGTGAAAGGAAGGCTTGGCTTCCATGGAAAGGCAAACTCGAGACTAACAGAACAGCCAATATCATTCTGCAATGATTTATGAGAAGAGGCACACAATTCCCAAACTTCAAGAACTGTGAAGGGTTGGCCATTTACCCAGGAAACAGGCTATTCTGCTCAATACAGGAAAATCCTGGGCTACCAAGAGGCCTACATCATATTGCATCACCTCTCACCAGAAAACCAGGATACAACTCAAGGAATGCCTGGATGATGTAACATTCATTTTCTAGCATTCAGCTGTAGTGTTATAACAGGGTGGGTGACGAGGGAGACAGTATCTGTTCTCCAATGAATTAAAAGGCAATTATAGCTGAGCTGCTGCTTCTATTTATAAAGCTACTCAGCGATGGAATTATAGAAAACTTTTGCCAGGAGCCCATACAGGACAATGATGAAGTGTAAAGCTGGGAATATTTAGTGTGTGCTAACTGATTTGTAGTAAAATCCCCAAAGTATCGTTCATATCGCTGGCTGACCTTCCTCTCATAATGTTACCACTCTATCTGCTGGCAAAATGCTATTAAAAAGATTCAGTACTCACACTCCTGATTTGACACATATATAAGGGTTTTTCTCAACATCCAGTTCTTCTAAATTGGCAACTGCATCCTGTATGCAGATAGGAAGTCCCTCTGTACCACCAGCAGCTGGGCAGAACTCTACCTCTGGAACACCACAGTCCTGTGAAAACAAATCAAAGCATAAGGCTTATCCTCACTCACAGCGTCCCATTGCAGTGGGGGAAGGACCGGAAACATTTCCTCCTTCTTTCCTGTCTTCTCACCCTTCTAATCTATATCTCTGGGCAACATACTGTGGGAGGTCTTTAAATGAAAACTGGGATTTTTAGAAGACCTAGGCGAAGTAAATTTCCAGCTCCTACTAAGTCTAAAAGAAAAGCTATAGATTTATGTCTGTTGGGCTACCTTCAAAAGGCTGCTTAAATACTCTGCAAGTATAGCATCTAACAGTATTTACTGATAGATAAAACTACATATAATACTGCTGACTTTTTTTTTTAAATGACAGTGCTTCTGTAACATGCATATCAATACATATATGACACATGCATAACTATAACTTTCTAGGAATGCAAAGTACTTAATTCCTGCTCCCCTCATTCAGTGATAATTAGGCTATGTAATGCATCCAACTATGGTTTCAAGCAATATGAGTTAAATTTTTTATCACGTTCCATAAATCTACAGTATTTTAGACAAAAAAATAAATGAACAACAGTACCGGAAAATATTTAAGTAGGCATTTTAGCAGGTTTTCTGTTACTAGGGAGCAACAACGCCTTTTACCTTACTGACAGTTTTCTACTGATATCTATCATGCTTTGGAACAACTTGTTGAGCATGACTGTCTCTAGAATCTGCAAGGATTTTTTTGAGCCACATTCATTTAATAGTATTTATACAAAATGCATTGCCAATACATTTGTAGCACTCAAACACACCATGAATCAATGAGGATCTTCCATAAGGCTCTGCTTCAGCAGTGCATTCTGTTACAGTGAAAGGCAGCTGATGTGCTCACAGAGCTTGCTCAGCTCTAGTTGGAAACTGTCAGTGATAACTTCACACCTCCCCTTCCCTTATCCTCCTGTCACACAGGCCCACTTGCATTAGACCAAAGGACTTGGACAGAATAAAAAGACCCTAAACATGTCTGGAGGAAGATGCCTGTTGCATGTGCACTAGAGAAGGATGAGAAGGTATCCTTGAGGGTGCACTCAGAGAAGCACCTTGTTACTGGATTTGTTGAGGACCAAGATGGGCCATACCATGACAGATGTCCTATGGCACCTATCACACACAAAAGGCAAAACACAAGAGTTTACAGAGGAAACCCAGCAACAGCGAACAACAGCTTTTAAAGTTACAGCACCTCACACCTCGTGACAACACCTGCTTGTTTGCCCTTTCACGTAGGCTTTGAACTTTCAAATGATGGAGTAACATCCAACCTAGAAACACATCTCTTCTTGGCTAACAAAGTTCTTTCAGTAGTTATTTAACTGTCAGCAACAAGTGTGGCAATTACAATAGATGGACTTCAGGATCACTCTTCACTCTCCTCATGAGACCTGAAGTAACACTGCATACTGGTTTGGCAACTCTCCCTCATATACAATCTTGTTTCCTCTTCATTATAACTTGCAAAAAATGCACATTATTTGTTTCCAGAATAAAAACTGCAGTATCATAATTTTTATTTTCAGATGAGCAAAACCAGAGAAACAGGGAGAAAAGACTTGTAGTACAATGCTACTTTACAGCAAAGGGCTATGGAACACCATTCCTCAAACAAGTTAAAAAAAAAAGGTCTCCTCATAGATTTTGTATGTGTATGTATTTGATAAAATCACAGTTAAGAAACATTTGACGTTTTTGTTTTATTAATACCTGATCCATGAGAATGCTGAAATCTGTGAATCCAACAATGAAGCTTGATACAGAAAATCAGAAGTTGCACCTATAAGAATTCTACAAATAATGATGCTAGACTCTTCATGGTTTCGGATAAATTCCAAAACAAAGTACCTACAAGGCTAGACAAGTGGCAAAATAAAGTGTCTTTGCCTGGGGGTTCGGACAGAATATGAGACAGAATATGTTTAATTTTAAATCAGAAGGAGGTGGGTGGTTTTTTCATTTGAAGATCAGAAAAAGCCAGTCTACATTCTCTTTTCAAGTTGGCTTTCCTGACTCTGAAGATCACAAGGCAGGCTCCACCTCAACTAGGCTAGGTAAAGCACAAGCACTTGTAATAAAATCTCTCCCTATTTATCACCATCTCTCTCCAGCCAGATTTTGACAGTGCACCGCACTGCGGTGCTGGTTGTTTTGGTTTCTTTTGTTGTTGTTTGTGGTAAAATTTAGTAGCATTGTATGAGGTGAACACCATGTATTTGCAGATTTACACTCAAGTACTATGCCATTAATTTATATAATTTAAGCATGTAAACTTCAACTTGGGATATATTTGCCCTAGCATGTTCATATTTGCCTGAGAATTTTTAATAGGCATCATTACTTTCAGAGGCTTCTTTAACATCCCTAATAAAGCCACCATCTTTAGAAACAAAAAGAAAGCCACACAAACATGATAGCATTCAAGTCGAGAATTAGATCCTTGAGTTCGAAGGCCTTTCATTTGCAAGGCGTCAAGATTTTCAAATAAGGTACCCACATGCAAAACTATTACCATGCAAAGCTACTACCACAGTGTTTCAGGCCAGATCTGAAACTGAAAAGTTTCCTCCCTATACTCCCTGGGCCCTGCCACCTCCATCGCAGTCAAAATTCATGCATATTCATTTTCCTACTGACACGTCAGGCAAAAACAGAATGAAAAGCACAGCAAACAAATTAGGCAGTTGCGTTCATTCCCAATGATGATACGCTACTAGTAAATGCTTAGGTAGGTCATTGCTGCCAGGCATCCCACTCTATGTTCTTTTATTCTCCTCCTACCTCCAGCCAGTCGTCCTGGAGCACTTGTGTTTCTCTCCTGCTCTTTTGGGTGCAGACGTGTTTACAGAAGCACAAAGAATACTCTCACTAGTTTGCAGAGAACAGATGCTTTCAAAAATGCTAAGGTTTCTTTTGAAGAGGGTTAAGATGACCCTCAAGATCTTAGCATTAAAAATTACTCTTCGATGGCATCTCTGACATTTTTCTGTTTTGACCAAGAGCTCCACTGTAAGTAAGAGACCTAGAGCTTTCAAGGTGGTCTCAACTATTAAACCTTCCTCCAGATCTATGGTTACAGCCCTAACAGCACCAACAGGGTTAAATAATTTCAGCATTGTTAGATTTTCTTCTTGGAGCTGTAAGCTGTGATGACCATAGTAATCAAAACAGCCAACAACGGGACAACAGAATGGCTAAAGCCATTCTTAAGGTTGCTAAGCTAAATGCCAAAACAATGATGAGAAGAATCTATTGATAACCAGGCTTAGTTATTCTGGTATTCACACAATTGCTTTTTAATACAGTCTAAACACATATCTTACTTTTGATATGTGGTCTGTCCGTGGGACATGCAAACTTCTGCAACATTTTTGATTTTAAATCTTACTCTCTGTTGGTCTTTCAGCTTTTTTTACCCGTCCACAATTCTTCCTTCCAGTTAATTCTGCTCTGTCCCACTCTTGCTACCACCCATCACCATCAAACCAAACTAGGTAACTCAACAGGCCCAGTAGCAAAATAAAATAATATCAAAGAAATTAAGGATTACTATCCTGTAAATACCAACTAGCAGATGAGAATCTGAAGCTCCTGGGTGTCTTCCTACGGCATCTGACAAAGTAATACCTGCTTGAATTAATAACTTCTTTTCACCTAGCAAACCACACAAAAGAAACACATTCTGCATGTAACGCTGCGAACATCCCCAATTACAAAGAGCTTCACTTAAGTGGAGACCACAAGAAATCCAGCTAGTCCCTGTCCAACCATCTTGCAGACAGAGATTATAAACTGCTGTTCCAGATCTCTTGTCACATTACAAAATAGTGGTTTACAAGATTACTCCAGAATAGAAACATCCACAACTCTTCTCAGCTCTTGCTTTTGGGAAAGTAACATTTAGCACCATCTTTGAGCTTTCAGAAACAGACAGAAAAAGCCCTCCAATTGCATACAATCAATACATGCATTTGCCATAGACCAGAAAATTGACTTAGCTAAACATATTGTGCTGTAGGAGTTGCACTGAAACCGCATACGCAGGCAGATTTTGCCAACCTAAGCTCACGTTGACTTGCCTTAGTGGCATCCAGGCTCCCCACTACTTCAAACAGGTCTTCATTTTACTAGTTGCATGATCTGTTCTGTTCCTTTGAGATCTTTTATCCCCCTCTTCTAAGTTCCTCCAAATTAAACACACATGGATACATCTCAATGTGTGTTCACATAGTAAGTCAAGCCACAGGCTAACCACAAAGTTAATGGAACCTTTGCTTTTAGTGGAGGCTTGAAGTGAAATCAGAGCACAAAGCTACTGGCAGACTGTTTCTCAGCAAAATAACATCTGCCAGTAAAAAAAAAAAAATTAAATAAAATTAAATTAAATATACCTCCTACAGTTTCTTTGGTAAGCATCTGGTTTTGTCTTCTTTGCAAGCCATATGCTTCTCAAGTATTTGCCAGTTTTCAAATCTGCTAACTTGAGGCATCTGAGCAGCCATGAAACAATACCATAAAAAGCCACTTGAATTTATAAGACAAGTCAGACAGCCTGGACACACAAGCCAGTATGAACAAACCAGGCAGCAGATAAGCCACTAAGTCACCCAGCCAATGAAAAAGAGAATGACAGTAAAACATGTTATCCTGCACATCACAGGCACACAAGCTGCCTGAAAAACACACAGCTATTTGTTGATTTAAAGCAATGTCCATGTTTCATTAAACAAACAAACAAAAATAAAAGGTAGTGCTTTGGCAAACTACCTTCTAGAAGTAGTTCCACGGCAGCTGGAGTCCAACCTAAAAAAGAGGGATGCTTTCATGAATCAAAGTTTAGAGGACAAAGACTGACTTGGTGAGTTCTACACCGGCTCTATACATGCCTGTGAGCTAACAGCAAAAGTCCTCCCAACCAACCCTATCTCCTAGGGGTTCAAGTTACATGAGAAAGTGTTGATTACTGAGCTAGTGTATGGTAACAGAGCTTTCCATCCGTGTTCCATACAAACTAGCCACATACTGGAAGAACAAAGCTCAAACCTACTTAGCTGTTATTACAATGATTTTTATCAAGCATGACAAAGCTAACCACAGTGTCTTTCCTTTCCCAAGGGTTTTCTGTGATACCCAAGACAAACCCAGTTTCCCTCTGCTTCAGACCACAGTTCTACGTATTATTGTGGGTTTTTTTTACTAACTTAGCTGCCTTCCACATTGTTGATCAATATTCATACTCCATATTGGTCAAGTACTTCTAACTTGTTTAGCTCAAATGAATGTTAACTTCATTATTCATGCCCTCAGCCAGCCTCTTTTGAATTTATTTATTTATTTATTAAGTCTTTAAGAGAATGAAAGAGTATTTTTAATTGGTATGACATTATGCCCCAGTATTGATAACAAAAAAGTTAGAAATTTTAAAATTACTTCTATACCAATGGAGAACAAACACCACTTTTTCTGAAAATCTTTCACATTACGATACAAATGATAATTCGCTCGCAGTAAAGGGCCATTGCCTTGGGAATAACTGGAACGTTGTGCTAAACAACAAGAGTACTAAGTCGTCTTAAGTCACAAGATCTGGTAAATATATTCCTCATTCACTGAATAACAATGGATGCATTATATTGAGTTTTAGGCATTTGATTCTTATCTTTTCAACAAAATGCCTTTTAAACTTCTGTCTGCACGCAGTGCCAAATGCTGTAGGTGTACCACTTGTCCACATGGAATCCCTACAGATAGCACAATGCTGTAAAGGGAGCAACAGTAATTTCTGGAAGCTAGACTGTACAAATAGGATTGGAATCCCAACTAGTACTGAATCAGAAGCCAGCAGACATAGTAGGTAGTTTAAGCTTAAGGTAAACATTTCTTTGAAAAACAGACTCATTTGATTTAATTTCAATCAACTGGACAGTTTAACATCTAAAAGAAGGAGAGTGACAATGTCAGATAAAAGTGGTAGCAAAGAAAGATAATCTATCTGCTCATTATTTTAAGGAAGAAAGGGAAATACAGCACAGCAAAAGCTGCCCTAGAATTTATCTTGAAGGTGAAAAATATTATTCATAGGAAACTTGAAGCAAATCAGAAACACATTCTCCATTGCTAGTAATACATCACTATTATCAACAGAAATGAATTATTTATGCGAGTATATTATTAACAAAGCCTATACCTTTGTTACATGTTTGATTGAACCCACTGTGAGGTTTCTTCGACGATGTTTCACACCCGGAAGTTCCCAAAGGTGATCCAGCACAGTCTCTCCTTCTTCTAGTACATACTTCCGACCCTGGAACTTTGGTTTCTCATAAAAAATCCAACTGTAATAATAATATCATGAACTGAGGTTTTGTTGCTGTTAGGCAAGACTGTCCTTATACAGCACATTTGCTGGAAAGCTCAGTAATGAGCTCTGCTTATCAAGCAAACTATCACAGCTTCCTTATCCTGTTCCACAGTACTCACATTCACTAGAGAAATACAGACTTGTACTTCCATGATTTAAAAGTAGGATGTAGCCTAACATAACTTGAAGTATTAACTGTATTAAAAAAATCCCACAGTTAAACCACAATGTAAATAAAAAACCTTATTATACTAGAAGTAGTATATTAATTGACAATGAAACATGCCCTTTATGCAAGGCATAAAACATATAAATACTAATAACAGCATTCCAAATTTCTTAGGGAATGTATGCAAAACTAAACAAGGCTGCCTCAAAACTGCATAAACGTGACATGAGTTGTTACTACGACTGACAGTCAAACATTCACTGTAAATGCCACCAATTAAATTTGAATGCAACAAATAGCATGGTCTCAGCCCCAGCTTCCCAAAGCAAACTGAGAAACACTGTCAAAATCTACCTTAAAGGTACTTATATATCCTTCTGCATCCATATTCCTCTAAATGGTAAATTACAAACAGCAGCTGAGATTGTTCATTTTAAGGGTCTTTTGCAAAAGCTACTGTATATTGCAACTGAAGTGTTAAAAATAATTTTCTTTGGCATATGCATGCTTCTACTGATTATTATGGCTGTATTGTCTCAGCACTTCAGGCAAGAAGTCTGAACTTACTTGTGGTTCTATTAGAAGGTTTCTATTTGAAGCTAGTTCCCAGGAGAAACAATATTTTTTTTTGTACTGTAGTATTTGAAGCCTTGTTTCAAGCTTTTTTCATTGGTATCACTCCAATTATAAAGAAAGAGACACTCTTGCAGATCAGACGTGTGTCATAAATAGAAGAAATGAAAATACAGAGGAAACATATGCAGTCTTTTGTAAAGACTTTATTCAAATATGACCTGGATTTCTTACCATCCTCTAATTATCCTAAGTAATGCTCCACTGGGAAAAATCCATGACATGGTATCTACCACATCCGAATGAACTTCTTGTTTACTTTTGTCGCCATAAATATCATAAATTATAATCTGAAACAACATACAATGCAAATGAATGAGGGCCCATTACCACATAAAGTTTAGACAGATATTTTTGCTTGGAACAAAACCTATTTCACTTAGCATACACTCAACTGATATGTTAAACACTCTACTGAACTTAAGCAACAGTTGCTGATAGAAATGAAGTAAAATTACTAGTGCTAGGATTTTTAATAATATAATTTTATGATTCACATTTGCAAGCATACACACCATTAAAACACAGAAAACTAGACTACCAATTTCAGACGCTTTCCATTCAAAACTTTTGGCATAGCAAATTATTCCAGGTATCATACTGATCTGTGTGATACAAATTTTGCTTACCTTTCCTGGTCTTGGATTGTATTTGAGACTTGCCCTGTCAATAAGGTTCTGAAATTGAAAGGACATGTAAAAGAACTATTAACATCTACAACAGTAGCACGAAGGACAGGCAGATTATTCAGGGTCCACTATTTCTGTAAACGTATGCAACTGTCACTAGGAGGAACAATAGACATTTGATTCGTTGTCACAAAGAGCTGCTGTAACAGTTGAACTGAATCAATCAGCACAATGCAGCAAGTGCTAGAAAGGAAGAACTATTATAGAAATTATAACTTTTATGCCTTCCCACAACAAAACAAACTGCAGGTCTTAACAGTGGCAAAACCAAAACAGACTTCTAACATGAACTGAAATATTCCCAACATTATGGAAAGACTTTATTCTTCAGTTATGCATTTGATATACGCAACCTCTCTCTAAATATCAGAATTGTTTTCATACTCTCATCTGCCACTACTTTAAATAAACTAAAAAATAAATGCTAATCTATGGAAGCAACTATTATTACTTACTTGCTAACTAAGCCACAGTTTGTAGACAACTGTCATAAAAGAATCATAGCCCAAGTAAACAGATATTTATAATTTTTGGACAATACAGCTCTACAAATCTCAGAAATTGAAGAAATAAAAGAACAATGTTTATATAAAAGGTATCTTCAGGAGGAAATGTCCCTAACACGGATAAGTCTGTGTTTTGCTATTATACTCACTTGCTATTATGAAAGTGAGTTAATTGTAAAACAGATGCAAACAGATTTTTTTCCCATTATATTTTCTGTTCACATCTTCCGTTTTACAATTAACTCACTTTCATCTGTGTGCTGAACCAAGCATACTCTTTTTAAATTATTTATCAGAAGATATGCTTTTTAAAAACGATGATCTTAAACAGCCTAGTTACTTTAATTTATGATAAAAGTATTAACATTAAAGCAGCAGAGTAGAGATAGCAATTTTGAATATGAGCTAATCACTTTGATTATTAATATTATGGGACACGGCATCTTACCGCTGACAATTCTCCCAGTTTTAGCATGGTGGTGTCATGAGACCAATGCATCTTTGGCTGCAACACATCCTGGAGAAGGCTTCCAAACCAGTTCCTCTTCTCAAAGGAGCAACTGCTGGCAGATTTCAAATACTGATAGTAGGCACTTGGAGGAGGAAGTTTTACAGCAGCATCAGCATCCTCTGAAACTGGCTTGCAAGGTGTTTGACTGGGAGAAGCTGCATCTGGAAACAGTTCTGGTTGATGCTTAGAGTCAGGTAGCTCTTTAGAAAGAAGTGGTTGTTCAGGAAACAAAGTTTGCTTGTTTGATTGCATGGTTGTTTTTAAATCCCCTCTCCACTGACTGGAAAGACAATCATCTTCTTGCTCAATATCAAGCATGTGTTCTTCATATGATTCTTCCTCCTCTTGGTCTTCCACTCCCTCCTCCTCATCCTCTTTACTGAACCGAGAAGTAAACTGTAAGCGCTCAGAAACCGACTGGAGAAGGGATAGCACAGAAGCGTGGTCAGTGTTATCTTTAGATATTCCACTAGGATGGCCTTCTGGTGACACATCTGTAGAAAGTAAATCTTCTTGGGAGCTGTCATCTTCATATATTGGAGACAAAGACAAAGGATATACTCTACAGCGCTTGGCCTCCACGCTTAGAAATGACTCTGAGCTACGGCTATCTGTTGCTTCAGTCAACTTGTTATCCTTCCCATAAAGACAGGCTGGCTCATGTTTATTCCTTGCTCTTTCACACATTAGATCATCTACATTATCTGAAGGTAGAACAGAAGAAGAAAGCAAACCAGTTTGCATATCATCAGTTGAGACAGATTTATTCTCAGTCTGAAGAGCACCTTCATAGATTATAGCAAAAGAACTGTTTTCCCACTGTTCAGTTACTGGAGAAAAGGCCAAAAGATGTGTCAATTCCTTCATGTCATTGCTACAGTCCAGACCATTTTCTTCAAGTTGATAATTTCTCTTAATGTCTTGATCCTTCCTTTGTACCTGTTCTGGATTCTCACTATTTTGGGCAAACACTGTACTGAAGCAGCTTTTCCCTTCGCCTTCATCACCAATAACAGACAATTCAGACACAGCAAACCATGCATTCAATCCAGTATTAGTCTCTGCCATCTCACTCATCCCTTCTGCTGATTCCTCCTTACTCTCCATTACTTCTGAATCCTCTAAGATTACTTTTACTTGTGCAGGTACTTCTGCAGCCTCTCTTCCACAGTGTTCATAAGGACAGTCCTTTGCACTGGTTTCCAGAGAACCCCGAGAACTGCTTTTGACTTTGGATTCAGTCTGCATGCTGATATGTTCTTCATTGGGCATAAAAGATGAGGAATTAACATTTATACTTGGCAGCAATGAGCACTCCATCATATTTGTACTATTGCACAAATCTTTTAACTGCAATGACTGAATAATTTCTTCAGTCACAGTAGCATCTCTGTGTATTAAATGTAAAGATCCATCAAATTTTCTACTAGTTGCCAATAATCCAGCTTTGCTACATACCTCTGCTGCAGCAAGATGTTCACACACCTTTCTATTGTCTTTCTCTTTGTCTGGTGTCATAAAATCCAATTCTGGCCTTATTGAACTACCAGTGGTCAGAAATCCATTTGTTTGGCATGTACATGTATTATTTGGCATCTTTTCACCTCTTTGGGGCCAATCTATGCCATTTTCCATACTATTTGGAAGCAAGGGAAGACCTAAGCCACCTGCCTTTTCAAAATTTGCACCTATGCTCTGAGTTTCCACTTTCTCTCTTGGTTCATGTGTTATGGCAGGTAACTTGATATCCAGGTTTAAAATCTTTGGGGTTTCAGTCTTGGGTTTAAGCTCAAACTTTTGAGGCCTTTTACTCTCACTGCCTTGCCACTGATTGGATGCCAGCTTTTGTTTAGCTGAGTTAATGACTTCATCAATTATTTCTTTTGCTTTTAGTGCTAGTGCACTATGTAGGTCAATTTTATCAGGGATGTAAGATACTATCTTTTCATCTTGATTATTCGTATCCACTGTTTCATTTCCTGTAAATGAAGATGAGCCTCCTCCACTGCTCTCATTAAAATGTTTTAATGACTGCACAGCTGACTGGATTTCTTCTGCTTCCAGCTGTACAGTTCCAGCTTTCTGATAATTTGGAATATCTGTACTTATTAAACCATCCTTACTCCCACAAAGCTGGCAGACAACAACGGCTGGTTTTGTCATTATTTCTTCTATAGCCAACTGTAAAACTGAGTCCACTATTTCCTCAGCTTTTTTAAGCAGAACAGCAGCATCTTGGAATTTAGAGCATTCTTGTCCTTTCATATTGCTATCTTCCTGTATTTCCTCAGAACAGAACACATTTGACTCTGCAGGTGCAGTAGATGTTTGATTATCTGTCATAAAAGCGGCTTCTGAGATAGCAGAAGTGTAGTTACCAAGATTCACCTGTCTCACAGCATTTATGCACATGCTGTCAGTACAGGCTGACTCAGATGATATTCCCAAAGATTTCCAAGGATGGATGGGTGATGTCATTGCCTCTGCCAAGACACTGCTGTCAGCCTGCTGTGTGGAGGCCTCCCCTACCCCATCACCAGCTCTGTGACTGGAGGAGTAACTGTTCCCCTGAGCAATGCCCACTGTTTCCAAGGCAGAAAGGGAAAGGTTGGAGGCTTCTCTGGATCCCAGATTAGGTGATGAGGGCCTGTGGATGCAAATACCCACCACATCTACTCCAGCAGCACAGCTATCAAGCATAGCTGGAGTAAGCTCAGGTTCCAGAGAATCATTTGGACATGAAGCTCTCCAGTCTCCTGAGTAAACTGACACCTCAGACATTCCATCCTCAGGCATTACCCTGCTAAACTCAGCAGCTGGAAATATAAAGTTGTCCTGTTCAGAAGCGGTAGACCACCTAGCAATCTGGCCATTTTCAGAGTTAGTGGTAGGACAAGACATTTTGCCTTGGTTGTCAGACGAAGAATCAAGTACTGTGGGTGATATCTTAGGCGTATTACTGTTTTCCTTCTTGGAAGAAAAATTAATACATCCATCTTCAGAAACAGCTGAAGATTTAGAAATTACGTCTACATTAACATCTTTTTCACAGATGAGAACAGAATGGTTGGTCAAAGGTCTTTCTCCACATCTCAAGTCAGAATGAGAAAACACCAGACTGTTTCCTTGTGACTTAGGAGAGGAATGTTCAGAGATGCAATTCTTGGACTCAGAAGGTAGAAGTGCAACCTCAGTCATACCAGCCTTGTTTATTTTAGAAGCAGGAGTATGATCATCTGTCCTGCCAATGCTGATTAAAGGGTGAACAGCAGGCTTTGCTGTGTTATCTTCTGCAAGTATAACTAATGCCTTGGCAGAAATGTCTTGAACAGTATCAACAGAAAAAGAACCACAGTTGTGGACAGGCACTGAGCTTTCCAAAAGACTCAACTCTACAGGCTCAAAGGATTTGCTCTTCTCACATTCAAGCTCAGGAAAAGAAAGAGTCTCTCTGGCATCTTTTAAACTGAGTTCTCTTTCCCCTATACTTTCTTCAGTTTTGCAACTAGGATGAAGAGAAACCAAGCAACAGCCTCCAGTTTCAAAAGAAGACTCAGAGGTAACAGAGATAGGTGCTGTCACCTCATTCAAGTTAGATTTCACACTCTCACATCCATGTATGCATGATGATACATTGGCAAGGTTTCCCACTTCAACCTGAGATAAAACTTTCATTGTTTCCATGCCCTCTGTTTCTAGACAAGGTAAACCAGCCTGTGGTGTGACAGTATCCTTACAATTTTCCACAAGGACTAACTGGTCATCATTTTGTATGTGCATTGGTTTCCCTAACTTATTCAGTTCATCACAAGACCAGCTACCCATGACTGTATCTTCGTAATTTTTAACAGATGACATTGAAGCAGTGAGATTACCTGCAGTTATGCATTTTTCTCCTGTGGACTCCATGC
The DNA here is from genome assembly GCA_013389865.1 of Piaya cayana. Lineage (NCBI taxonomy): Eukaryota > Metazoa > Chordata > Aves > Cuculiformes > Coccyzidae > Piaya > Piaya cayana. Next base: position 71,735 of record WAAB01001209.1, read on the forward strand.
TAAGCAAAGTGAGTGTTTGTTCATCAGAAGGTAAAAGAGCAAAATTTTGTGGATTTTGCTCTGTTTCTACAGCTGCCACAATTTTCTGTGCGTCACTTTTCCTTGGGTCACTATCTTTATTTACACTACCTGTATGCTGATCTGCTTGCTCCTGAAATATAGTAGTAATGGAATGAAGCATCTGGACATCTGATGTCAGCTCCAAGTGACGTTGCATTTGATGATTACAGCAATAGCCTCCCTTACTCACACATAGTTCTTCATTAGCTGTCTTACTTTTTGATTTGGGTGAATGTAAACAATCATCTTGTGTTACTTCGGTGGACTCCTTCCTAGGTGCTATACTACAATGCATATCTTTATCAAAATTAGAAATGACATTTTTGTCTGCCTGAAACATAGCTTCTGCTTCTCCCAGCAGTTCAACTTCTTTTCCAACCAAACCATTTGCAGAACTCACTTTAAGGGAGCTGGTAATCTGAGAAGCAGAATTGGCACTTTTTCTACTACTAGATGACAAAAATGAATCTAGTGAACAAGTCCTTTTAAATTTTGTTGCAGCTAAAGCAGGTGTATGTTTTAAATCTATCTCATGAGATGATTCAGTAGATAAAATTGTGGCTTTGGCAGTTATTTTGCCTTTACTACTACTCAAGCAATGGTGAGCTTTCCCAGACTTTGTTGTTTCCATTTTAAATGCAGAAGAATTCACTATGAGACCATCTTTGTGATCTTTATCCTCATTTTCTCCATTCTCTTTTAAGCATCCTGATTTTGGAAAGAGGGTTGTTTGGATTTCCCCATTTTCTTTGACCATTAAAGCATTTCTGTTTTCAGTCCTTTCTTCTCCTTTTTCGGCCATTTCTGATTGACTCTTCAGTAGCTGCCTAATCCTTGCAGAACCTCGATATGTTGCATAAGTGACAGCGGGTCCTTCTGGCTTCCGTTGCATCTGCCTGCAATCAGATCATCATTATCAGCACAAGACAGACTATTTAAATAGCTGGTGCGATAATAAAGGTTAACACAAACTTCTACTATCGTCTGTATGGATTTTGGGTATGTATTCTCTCAAGAGGTAGAGAAGAATATAAAAATTGAGTGGATTTACCAATCTAAAATAGTATCTCTTTTCTGTCAAGGTTCTGTCAAGGCCCAGATTCTCACTTCAATATTTATTTTGAAGAGAGAACTTAATATTAATCACAAGTAAACTCCCTCCTTATGCAGAATTTGGACATGCAAAGGGTATAAGCAAACTAAAAGTGAAATTACTGGTGTCTATAAACATAAAACCAGAGATATAAACACTTGTTCACGTGCATGTTTTACATTGCCAGCTATATTTAGGCTAATGCCAAAACATCTGAATACGGGAACTTATTGTGAGAACTTGAAAGTAAAGCTTGTATTAAGGTTAAATTCATTATAATTCTTGATGAAAGCTACAGCAAAATCTCAAAATAGGGTTTATCAGCCAGGTATACTAAGTTATAGAAGCATCAGAAGAGTTATGTATAAACACTATGTTTCCCAAACATTTGCAAAGTTAGATGCCTCCCTAGTCTTCTATATTGCTAGTTTGGTTTCCAAAGATACCAACAGTGGTAGCTGCTAAATATCACCCCCCCCATTTGTTTAAGCTGCTGTAGGGAAAACAAAACACAGAGAAAGGGTAGTAGAATAAAATAAGGGATTTTTGTTGTTTTCCTGAAAAAAAAAGAAATTATATTATTTCCCACTGTCTCACAGAAAACTTTCTTATACATTAGAAAACACATTTCACAGTTCCAGAGATCCTAAAAAACTTTGGGGAAGGATTTGTTGAGTTCTCTACTTCACTATATTCACTCATCATCAATCACAGCCATAATAAAAATAAACCTTAAGAATGTAAGATCTGTTCATGCGGTCATTGAGAATTAACCCTACTGAGTAACCTCTCCTATTTCAGTCAAGTCAGAATGGTATTAAAATGTTTTAAATAGTCACTATTAAGCTTTTAAAAAAATACATCAGCTCTCCCATACTTTTGTTTACCTCAAAATTAAAGCAGTCTACAACCATCCTGAATTCAGATAAAATGTATTTCAAGAAAACAAACAGAATACAGGTTGGCACCAATCCTCCAAACAAGTTTTATGTATCCTTACAAAGGAAAACTAGTAAGTGTTTAAAGTAAGCATCATAATGGTACTACAAGGCACCAAACAGCCATTTCCACCACAACCAAGGCATTATTTTAAATAAACGCTTGATGAAAGTTGCCTTTTACTAAGAGCCTTTCATTCTGTAGTCAATATTTTGATATGCAGAGGAAATTCAGAATTTACTTATAGACATCTGGCAAGAACTAGTGCTCTGACACAAACCTGGAAAATGTCTTTCTGTTTCTCTCCCACTCAACTTTTACCTTCAAATTTCTCCCATTAACTCAGTAATTCTTAAGCTCAAAGCATACAGAAATGGGATGAATAGTTCATTTTACAGAATATTGCCTACAGAGGCATGACAACGTGAACATAGCATCATGGGATATTATATTCACATTCATTTGAGCCACAGATCCCAATGAAGAGTTATACTATTTATTACAAACAGCCAGGTAAAACAAACATACTCAGAAGCTTCTGTTTGCCTGTGTGGTACCTTTTACAATTTCCCCTGAAAGCTTTTTGTTCTCCATTTGTCTTCCAAGGGAATTTTATGCTCCAATTGATTAACTTGAAGTCTGAGCAAGACTCGGAGGAACCAGCCCTACAGAGCTCTGTGCACAAACCCAACCCTCACTAGCACTAGCTACAGCACTGCTTTACTTGCAGAGCATTAATTATCCTGCAGCTGGGCCCTGCCACTGCCTCCTAACACACAGCTCTGCTTTCCTGCAGAGTTGCTTCTACCAAGAGTTTATGCAAAGGATGCTATTTTAAAAAGGAACCAAACTTTCCCTCATAGACATGGCAGCTTCAGGATCTCTGACCTTTAATAAAGAATCTGTCACTCGGCATGTTATAAAAAGCCAACAATCTTTTTAGTCCTAATGTAGAACTTTTAGAACACATAGAATTGTGTTCAATCTGAAGACTCAAGTGCAACAAGACATTTAAGAAATGAAATCTCATGTTCCTATGCATCAGCAGCAATTCAACTGTAAGTATTATGAAACACATTTAGAAGCAGGCTGTGTCACGGAAAATCTTTCAGAAGTGTCACTAGAGACTTGTTTCAGAGACATTTAAAGTAACAATTCATTTCTTAGCACCAAAACAATATGTCAGTTCGGAACTTACGTTGAAAACTCTTTGAAATTTTTATTTCAACTCCTATGAGGATACACATGAAAACCTGACTACAGACAGAACCCAGCATGTATTCTATCACATATTTGAAATACTGGGAGATTCCTTCTTTTCCTTCTTCCCAGGAATCTATTCAATTCCCTATAAAGCCTTAATTCAGTTTCACAAAAGACGGTTTGACAGCAACAAGAGAGGATGTCAACATGAGTTACATTAAATTTGTCAAAAATAGGTGCTTGTAGAGATTTATTCTATTCTGAGAGGGAAATAAAATGTTCACGGGGGGCTAACTCAAGAAAAGGGGAACATCTTCTGATATCACATATGACAGACATCTTGTGTAACTTGCCCTAAGAGTGACATTAGTTACAAAACAGCCTTGTTGGTTTGAAGGCCTGAAGTAGGAAGAAACCTACTACCTTGAATGCCTTCTCTCAGTGCATCCATAAAGACTACATTGTTTGCACTTTTTCTTCCAAGTGTATCTCATCAAGATGGTGACCCCTCCAAACTTCATATTTCTACCATACAATAATGCAGAAACAGACAGCCCTAGACTATTTTCAAAAAGACGAGGGAAGATCATATAGTGTGATAGAGCTCTACATGCGTACAGCATCTCAGATCTCCAGAGAGAACAGCTTCATTTGCATAACATGGCATCCCTGCTAAAAAGCCCTTAAACCAGCATCACTGCGTCTTAGACCAAGGCTCACAAGTTCCGGCTCAGCAGTGCTGAAGCATAAGCACAATGCTGGGTGGTTTGTTTTTGCAGCATGCAACACTGGCTCTCCCAAGACGTGCTATGGTTACTTTTGCCTCATCCTTCACTCTTCCAGTGAGTTTAGCACCATTCTGCTTTTTCAAGCATGCATGTGCATGTTTCCCCTAATGTCCTCTCACAGACCCCTCAGACAGAGGTCCCAGAGCAGAGATCTGCAAGCTACAGGTTGCAAGCTGCTGACTTAAATCAGTATTTCTCTTGTGGCTCCTGTCTACACCTCTGTGACTATTTCAAAATTATGCTGTTGTTTGTTTTAATTTTTTCCACTTAGCTTTTTTCCTACTGCATACTTAACTGACAACTTCTTAAAAATTATGTTACAAGTCCTTTGTCTGGAAACAATTATCTTAAAGTCACTTTGAAAAATCCTCTGATGGAATCCATCTTACTGAGCCAGCTGGTTTTGAATCATGTCAGATCCTCATAAAAGGATAAAATAAAAGCCTTATTAAAAAAAAAAAAGACGCTGTGGGCTAACTGAAAAGTTGCCATATACAACTTAGATGTAAGAAAATTATGTTTTAGCCAGAGAGGACAGCTTCACAGTTTCAATGTGAAGTTTGAAATATCTGGCATTCTGGGATTTCACAATGTATATTTCAAAAAGTCAAAAGTTGGATTGAACAGCTTGAAGTGCACGTGATTGATTTTGCAGGAAATTTCAAAGCTAATGTTCCAAAGGGCAATTAAGAGTCAATGACAACTCTAACAAAAGCAGATTGTAGTCTCCATGACTTTGGAAGGAATACCTCTACTTCCCCTTGCCCTATATGGTCCTGTTTGTTGATTATCTTCCACATCTGGAAAAGTAACACTACTCCAAGGCTGAAGGAAGGCTGACCCAAAACACTAGCAACTACAAGACCAAGGACAGTATAAAGGGCCTGGGATCACTCCACGCTCTTTGCTGCCATCTTCCCTGGCAGCAGCCAATACTTCTGCCCTATTCCTATGGGAATTATCCATGCACACCTACCTGCCCCCCTCACATGCCACATAGTTCAGCCATTTAGCCCTCCCTTTCCCTCTGTTACAAACAGATATTCAGGTGCTCAAACGCCTTTGACACACCTCTTCCAGGAAGCATAGACAAGCATCTGCAGGAGTTTGCCACATGCTGCCTCATGCTGACATGCAAGGAGAGACGATAGGATTTTACAGATCCCAATAAGAGCAAACTGCATTCAGAAGCTGGATGGCAAAAAGTTACCTTGCCACTCCAGTGTGAGGATTAAGTCCTTATTGACAAACCAAGGCCTGGGAAGCACGACCAATTACACTGCAGGTACAAAGAACTCCTTAACTTCAAAATCAGACTATTTCTAGGAAAGTCTCTATTAATCAAATATATCACAGTTGAGCAACACATTAAAAACAAAACAAAACAAAACCTCAGTGGAAAAAATAACCTGGTGTATTGACTTTCAACTTTATTAATTTAGCTCAATTTTGCATTGCGGATGTGTTACAAATTACTCTTAAACTAAGAGGCTTTCATCCTTTGGAAACACAAACACCTTTGCTTTGGTGCCAGCAAGAATCTTCCCTTTGGCCCATACCCCAGTTCCGGGCAGATGTCCTCCTTGGCAGGCAAACCAGGGCCTGCATTTCTCCTACAGCAGAACCCCAAAATTCATCCACCCCACTGTCGCAATGTGTTGCTAAATCCCACACAAAGGCTTTAGCTCTCGTCAAAATTTGAAAGTCTGTGAGTGCTCTTAAAAAGGTAGCTTGTTCAAATCAACGTATGCATAGAGACATGTCTGGAGGAAAAGATTTAAGAACAATGAAACCCTTGATGGTTACCTGACCAATAGCCAGATCCTTCCATGGAAATATGGGTACACCTCTGCCATCACTGCTGAAAGCCCCCCCTCCACAAGTACACACAAAGAGAATTATGGGCAGGATAGAATCATAGAATCACAGAATCACCAGGTTGGAAAAGACCCATCAGATCATCGAGTCCAACCATTCCTATCAAACACTAAACCATGCCCCTCAGCACCTCATCCACGCATCCCTTAAACACCTCCAGGGAAGGTGAATCAACCACCTCCCTGGGCAGCCTGTTCCAGTGCCCAATGACCCTTTCTGTGAATTTTTTTGACTAATGTTCAGCTGGATGATGCTGATCCTTCTCTGGGACAGTCTTCTAAATAAATTTTAGGCCATCTTTGGCTGTCCTATAAGGGTGGAACTACCCACATAGCTTACACCCCTCTCAAGAGGAAGCAGGTCACTCTCAGCAATGACTCGATGTCCATCTGAGCACCAGCAGTCCGACAATGCTGCACTTCCACAGTAGGTTTCTGAAGGTAGAAGCCAGAAAGCCATCGGAAGACTACCTGCTACGTCCTGCTTCTCTCTTCCCACCTCCCCACCCTAAGATGTGCACCTTTGCCCGCTGCTCCTCCTTATGCTGCTTCGTGTGTCTGTGTAAACAAAATGCATCAGGGAATACACACCAAAAGTAATCTGGTATCTAAGTCCAAACAATAATGCTTGTAGGCATGAAGAGCATGCACTAGCAAGACCGCCCAGGTTCCACAGCTGTCCTGGTGTTCCCCAGAGCCACCATCAAGGCAGCCTCTTACTCCAAAGGGAAGCAGCTGTCTCTCCTGTCTCTGACAGGCTGTACATTACTATGTATATATACATATTTGTCTGTACAATAGGAATCTTTATGCAGGTATTATTATGATGGAAGCAATCAACACTGTGCTTTTGTTTTCCTCTTACTGTCACCACCCAACAGATGCTTTCAAAGATGGATGGACACTGTCAGGCTGTGTACTGTCTTTACAATTTTAAATGTTTGGATCCTGTATGTAAAAGAGGTCCTGGATAGGCAATTACAAAGGACAACACTGCTCTGATCACAAGCCGCATTTGATTTCTCAAATGCAACAACAGTAGCTTCCTCCCTCGTATGCGCTATTCCTTAGGAGTTTTCTGGTGAGACCATGGCTTGGAATTAAGGGATTAATTCACATTCGTTTACTCTTAATTGTCTGGCAAAGGCAGCTACTGGGAAAGATGAACACTGCTGCTACTGACTGAATCAAAACCACAACACACAATTCATGACAAAGAAGGGCTATGTTTCTATATCACCACAAGCCTGCCACCTGACCAGTAACACAAAGGTGAATGACAAGCTCTGAAACAAACATACTAATCAAATTTGTCGACCACAAGGGTTTTACCACATATGTTACTAGCAGAGCAAAATGAATGGACATGATTTTTCAGAATACTAAGAAGGGGAATACTATGCAACAAGATTCACATCAACAGGTTTACTAGACTTCAAAATAATATATTACCCCTAAACCCTCAGAAAATCCAACAATGTGTAACTTGGTAGAACCATAAATAGCTTGAAACTAAAGGCTACCTCCCTTCTGAAAGAAATAGCTTGCAGTGTTCTTGCTAAACTAATTGTACCTAAAGGGCTTCTGCTCCTTTAATCCAGACAGTGGCAAGTGGTAAAGGAGGAGGAATTGGCTCCTGGTATGGTGCAATGCGTAAAAGCACACTGTCCTGCACTTTTGCTTTTGAAATCACTCCATCACCTTCTCCCTCCAATTAGAAAATTCTTGCAGTTGTGGGATTGGGTTTTTTCCCCTCACTTTCAAGTCCACAAGATTCACAACAGAAGTTAGAAGTCAGGATCTTACATATTTTGTTGAACTAGGGTATTAGCATCTGGTCAGGATTTTATAATCAAGACATTTAGAACAAATACAACTTTGATTTTCATCTCATCAAATTTATTGAGCAATGCAGCAAAGCTTCTTGCTAAACTCCTGAACAAGCCATGCAGTTTCGCAAGTACTATTGTTTCACACATCAACATATGCAACATCCACTTATTCTTAAAGGATATTACAAAATGAAAAAATATCTGCTAGAAGATATGCAAACAGCAAGTAGCTAATAGAACTGATCTGGGTCATTACTCATTTTTTTTCCTGGGGGAAAAAAAGGAAATAAATTGTCAGAACTGTGTCCTCAATCACTTGTAGACAGTACTGCCTGTTACCAGGATGAGTATTCTTGAGAAGATGGCAGGTATGTACTGCAGGAAGTTTATTCTCAGGAGTCTTGGAGAAACAGCCTCAATTCTGAAGTCAAATTATTGCTTGTTAGTGAAAGGTAAGTGAAATAATTTTACATTCCAGGAAGAAAAGATAATGAGGGCCAAGCCTTGTTTCATATTTGTTACCTACTTTACGAAATCTTGATCTTTCTCATGCAGACTTTCAGCAATGAGCAATTAGGTTTAGCATATTCCCACTGTTCTGTTTTTTATATTAGGGCTTATTCCATCAGTTAAAGGTTGACTTTTAACATCACTAAAGAGGAGTGCAAAGGCTGAAACTAAAACCTTTCACTGTTATACTTAACCCTCTGCCACTGGGGGCTATTCAACACAAAAGCTGCCATCTTACTTAAGTAATAATCTTACTTTGCATTTTTCTTTTCCACTTACAGCTGAATAAGCATTACTTTAAAACTCTATTTTTCACCCCTTCATCATTAACCTTTCATAGAACACTGCAAGCCCAATTGCTTGCTTCGCTTCTCAAGCAGACAAATGGAAGACTAAGGGATGCAATAACTGGATACTTGGCCAGCTTAGAGCTGCAATTATTATATTACTGTCCACTGTAATTGGTGCCTAGAGACTTTGCCAAATTTATCATGGTTTTGTCCTCTGTGCTCCTCTTTTACCACTTGCCCCTGCCTGGATTAAAGGAGCAGAAGTCCCTCAGGTACAATTACCTCTGAGCCAACCAGCCAGGGTAATGGAGGAATAACGAGACCTACACATTTTGTCCCTCACAAACATGTATTCCACAGACTGAGCTCATGAATTCCACTTCCCTTGGCTCAAGGCCTGGAAACTTGAGTCTTTACCAAGTGCCAGGTCTCCCACTGAGAGCAAAATTAACCTCAGTCTACAGGTCAGAGCAGTCCAATCTCCTTGTATTTTGCAAAATACTGCTTTAAGGATATACGGTTAACAAAGCTCTATAGCTAGACACCTCTGAAACCATTTGGCAGTTATTTTAGTTCTGAAAGATGGTTTGGGTTCTTTTAAATAACTCTATTGGGGATTATGGAATGTAACAACTATCCCTCTTTTACTTATCATCACAACCTCTTCCCTAGCCACAGATAACCTCTCCTTTAATATTTAACAGTAGTTTAGAACTAAAAAATTCATTTAAGTGTTCCTGACAAAGGAAACAGTTATAAGATTCATAACTCCGTGGTATACAGGATGTGCAAAGCCCTCAGCTTCAATTTGCTTCTACATTAAATGCCAAAATTGAAGTTTAACATAACAATCTATAGTACTTTTGAATTTATACGGATCAGTAGCATGTCTTGGGACCCAACCTTCAAGAGATGAGCAAAAGACCACATTCACACCCTCCCTTCTGTTCATGACATCCAAGGACCTTTCTGTTCCTTTGTGCTACATTATTCACATGCCTTCAGCACTCATTTCCAACTACTTCTTAGTATTTCTGTAAATCTACCTAGCCGATCATCAGTAATCGGAAGCGTTTTTACAGTGTAAATATGCTAAGTGAATACCATACCAGTTAGTTAATATTTAGTAAAATAGCTAGCTAGTATTGAAGAAAAAAAACTGCTTAAAGTTCTCCTATAAACTAAAAGAGAACAAACCCAGCCTAATCACTTCTATAATAGTGAGGTATCCTTCATTCAAGCCTTTAAAAAGATAAACAGTGCAAACCTCTGCTTCTGCACTGTCATTTCAATTTCTCTTTACTAATTGCTTCAGAAACACAGTTTACATTGTTTAGTCAAGCAGAGAAAGACACACACACAAAAGTTATACAGGGCCTGCCTAACTTGATTGTATCCTGAGCCAAAAAGGGCAGAATGAACACTATGCTTTGAGTATGAGTTTAAAAGAAAAATGACTGGTTTAACATTTGTCTGATTTTACAACAGCTACAACAAAAAAACCCCACAGATTTTCTTCTATTCAAAAAAGTAACTTTCCATGGAAAAAGCTTCATTCTGTATACATACCAAATTACCCTGACCTCCAAATTCGCAACACATTTTTATAAGCTTGCCTGACCAGAAGACAGGTAAACTGTACTGACAAAACTTTAGGGAGAAAATTCTGCACTGATTTTCCTAGGTTATCTAACAATACAGGACAATGTAAAAATACAGTCAATTGCAAATGCCTACTACAATTTTCATTTCAAGAAAACCAAAATTAGTCAAAAATACTTGCACTGAACAAGAAAGTCACTTCAGTGAGTTCACAGTTACACATTCCAAACTCTGTAAGCTTTTATTAAGGCCAAACTTATGAATACACATTGTTCTGGAGATGAATTAACAATAAGTTGAATCACTGAAGATTCATATTTGTCTGAAGAGATGAGAGAGACAAAGGGAGTTAGAGGAGTACAGCACATAGGAGGGTTGTTGGGGAAGAGACTAAGAAAAAGAAACCTGCATAGCGAACAGTCTGTCACTGCACAATGAAGACAATCAATAGCGTGGAGAGAGTGAGAAAAAGAGCGAACACTGAACAGTTACGCAGAAAAGTATCCTGAGATACAATACGGAAGAAACGCCTGGAAACAAAGTAAAAAGTGAAAAAGATCTACTAATGTCTATTGTCTTTTGACTAAGGTCTCTTTCATGCAAGAAATGACTTTTCTTATATGTCTGCATAGCCCCTGGCACAATGGCATGTGACTCACCTGTCCATTTCCAGAGTACACAACATTAACAGCAAACAGCAGCAAGAGCCCAATGCAGCAAGCCAGCTTGTGCAACAGGTTTTAAGAAAGACACAGTTTGTTCAGGAATAGACTGAATAACATAATGCTTCTAGACCTCTCCACGTAACAATTAAGGGGAGGAGAAATTTTCTTCTTTATCAATCAGTGAAGAGGTTGGTGGTGCAGCGTTGCAGTATGCAGTTTGGAAAAAAGCATCAGTCAGATGTGCACTACTATGATAAGAATCTAATAAAAATGAGGCAGCCATGTCATAGATCAAACCAGATTACTCATGAGAACACAACTATTATTATTCGTCACTACAAACATTACTGTATATTGCTGGTGGAAATAAAATCTTAAATTAGCCTGAACATGTATCACATCCCTTCTTCATAACCTGATCAGCCATTACATTTATAATACAAAGATTATGAACAGTCACCTCAAATCATTAGTCTGCTGAATAACAAATAAGGACAGAGTGCTGAAGATATCCCTGATAAGGAAATGAAATTCATTAAGCAGCCATTTAGGCAATCTGTGACCTCCTGTACAGAGGTGAAACACTTCACATGCTACAGATAAACATACCAAGTGCAAATCAAATGAATTTTAAATTTTTTTTAAAAAAGATGTCACTTCTCTAGACATCCATAAGTCTATGGGGCCAGATGGGATTCACCCAAGGGTATTGAGCGAGGTGGCGGATGTGCTGGCCAAACCCCTTTCCATCATCTTCCAACAGTCCTGGAAGACTGGCGAAGTTCCACTGGACTGGAGGCTGGCTGATGCTGTGCCCATCTACAAGAAGGGTCGCAGGGAGGATACAGGGAACTACAGGCCTGTCAGTTTGACCTCAGTGCCAGGGAAAGTCACGGAACAGGTGATCTTGAGTGCTACGATGAAGCACTTGCAAGAGAACCGGGTGATCAGGCCCAGTCAACACGGGTTTACAAAAGGCAGGTCCTGCCCAACTAACCTGATCGCCTTCTATGACAAAGTGACTCGGCTGCTGGATGAGGGAAAGGCTGTGGATGTGGTCTTCCTGGACTTCAGCAAAGCCTTTGACACAGTTTCTCACAGCATTCTGCTACAGAAACTGTCAGCCTCTGGCCTGGACAGGCACACACTCTCCTGGGTGGAAAACTGGTTGGATGGCCGGGCCCAGAGAGTGGTGGTAAATGG
>WAAB01001209.1:84205-112503 GCA_013389865.1 Piaya cayana
ACAGGACAAGAGGGAATGGCCTCAAGCTCTGCCAGGGGAGATTTAGGCTAGACATTAGGAGGAAGTTTTTCACGGAAAGGGTCATTGGGCATTGGAACAGGCTGCCCAGGGAGGTGGCTGATTCACTTTCCCTGGAGATGTTTAAGGCACGGGTGGACGAGGTCCTGAGGGGCATGGTTTAGTGTCTGATAGGAACGGTTGGACTCGATGATCCGGTGGGTCTCTTCTAACCTGGTTGTTCTATGATTCTATGATTCTCAGTACATCCTCCTACTCCCATTCTACAACGCAAGAAGGAGCACTGTGACAGAATTACTGGTTACACCAAATCACTGCTTTTGGCTTAAGTTTTAAATAAATATCCTGGGCAGCATTGAAAATCTGCGTAAATATTACTTACGGATTCATTGCCTGTGGCCAAGTCCATATTCTACACACCTATCAAAACCTGGACAGGTAACACAGGCATAGACACACATCCAACCCCATAAATCTGTTGTACTGACTCACATACAGTCAAATATTCAACATAACAGTTACAAATTTTGTTACTCTTTTTTTATTACTAGTACCTATGTTTATGCCACAATCAGAAAGATTTTGTAATATACAGTGTGGACCACAGCCAATGTTTCTGCTTCTCTACTCTCAAATAAACATTGGTGCCCCTGGCACCATTTTTTTTGAAAATCTTTTTTTTGGAAATACTACAGAACTGTCAAGGGTATTCCCTATTTAGGCTAATCTGGTATTTTATATAACCTTGTTCATATTACAGGAAAACAAGGGGAACAACAAGTGGAAAGAAAAGACAGAAGCAAAAATCATCAAGTCAAACTAACCAGGAAAGATAATTTAAAAATGAGGAAATCTTACTTGCAGAAGTACAGCCACTAAACTAATGAGCTATACAAAAGCACTAACACTTAAATCTTTATTTAGCCCACAATATGGATGGAAATAAGCTCTACAATACTGGAAGTATTTCTAAATGGCACATCTTTAAACTCTCTTAACACTTACACTGATCTGCACTGGATTTACCCATAGTCAGGATACTTCTACAAAGATTTCTTTGAAGTTGTATTTTGTTGAAGTTGACTTCTCATTTATTTAAGGTAGTTGCTACTAGAGTTCAGCACAAAGTCAAGTCAGGGACACTGCAAACAGCCTTAGAAATGACAATTATTTGTCATACAGTCAGCAGAGCTTAGTCAAGGTTGTTCTGTGGACACATACACACATATGAACAAATGTTAACATATTTAATACTAAATTACAGAACTTACTTTTGTGCACCTGCAGGTCCTTTCCAGTCTCCATGCATGTCCTGTGAGGTATCTTTCCCAATATTATTTAAGATGGCATCACCTTTATTTACAGAATCCTCTTTTGTTCTAGCTGTAGAACAGATAGTGTCTTCAATTTTTGGATGTTTTGTCTGCATGTCCTCTGGAAGTGTATTTGTGTTCTGTAAATCTTTTCCATGTCTGTTGGGTTCATTTTGGAAGGTAGGTGGTTTAGATTCTACAAGAGAAGACTTCGTTGCAATATTAAACAAGCTTCCAAGAAAATGAAAAAAACCTTCACGAGGTTGCTTGTCTTTATCTGCCGTTTTGATTCCACGAGTCAAACTAGGAAGGCTATTCGCCTTTTTCAGCTCCTCCTGGATTTCAGACTTGCTGAGTTCTTCAGTGGAATGGTGGTTCTCTTCATTTTGACAGACCTACGATAAATACAAGCAGCATATAAAGATGAGCCTTCCTGTGATTTTCCGACATTCTCAAATTCCTTAATTTTAATTTGTCCTATGCATTACATTTCTTTCAGGAAATCTTTTGTTTAAAAGTTTATTTTAAGACCAAAGCCCTACGCTCTCTTTTTTTTTTTGTAGTAAAAAGGTGCCTGTTCTACAAAAAGCCAAAAGGAATACATAGGCTAGAAGACTCACAAAGCAATTCCAGTGAAAGTAAAATACAGGACAACAGATGAAGAAGCTGAACTACTGCTTCAGCTGGAAAAAAAAACCCAAACCAAAAATACAAAAAACAAAACACCACCACAAAAACCCAAAAACCCAAACCAAAACAAGGGAGAAGCAAGGCACAATATTTCACACTTCAGAATAATTTGGTCAAAAAGCACGGCTTCACAAACAAATATGCACTTGCCAGATGAACAGTTTTCAGCTAACAATTATATGGAACACCACAGCATAATGCAAATATCATCACCTTAAAATGTAGGTTAACCTGCACTTGTGAAGAAACAGGAGAATCAGGAACAGAATTTGTATGAAACTAACTCAACTCACGCGCCAGAGACTAATCCTACCTGCTATCTTTAGCAACACCATGTTGCATCCTTTGGCCAGCTTTCCTTGAACTCAACAAGCAATTAACTGTACAGCTCTACTTTCAATTCTGTTTATAGTCTCACACAGCTCTGTAGTCTACCATGCTCAAACTGCAGAGTTTTCCATACAGTCAAAGCCCTACACACCATTATTTTTGCACCTATGACTTTCTGAACTGCCTATCAGCTAACTGAAAATAATCAGGCAGGGCTTCACCTCATTTAAACCACCTCTTTATTTCTTCACCCAACTCAGCATTGTACTTGCCCTCAGGGGAAAGCTAAGTTCTGTTCCTCATCAATTAGCTTCTCTTACAGATCCAAGAACCAATGCCAAAGCCCATGCTACTTCTGCCAAGACCACCTGCCCAAAGAGATGATGCAACTTCACTGGAAGATTTCACCACATGTAACCAAATTTCCAGCTTCACAATCTGCAAATGCTTTTCCCCTGAACCACATTTTTCAGGGGGGGCAGCTTCCTCCCATTTTCACCTTTTGTACTGGGTGTCATATGCTACCGCTGCTTATTTTATCTTTACAATACAATCTTTGTAATTCCAATCCCTGTTTCAATTTATTCAGTTTATTGAAACAGAATAAAGTCATCCCAGCTTTTTGTAGATGAAATCTATTCTGCTTAACAGGAGTGGGAAAGGAGAACATGAACAAGAAGTTCTATGTAAATTCTTGTGTCAACAATATCTTTGGATAATTGTTTCAAACTAGGTAACTCCTACCCATCCAATCTAAGCAGAAATCTATTATTATCAGTAGGTCAGTAATCCTATTTTGACTTGAAGATATATGTTTCTAGTAAGCTAAAATAATTGAGCACTATTCTTTGTTACTAGTCCATCTAGAATCATGTTAATGAGAAATGTTTTAATGAACACAGTTTAACCCTTGGAGAACAGCAATTCCTTAAAAAATTCTAAGTTTAACTTCGTGATACCACAGTGGTGGTCTTCACTCTTCAGACAGTATTTTTTCACATTTTTCATGCAAGGAGTAGATGCAATTGGTTAAAGTAATTAGATGTGTGTTAAAAATGGAATGGTTCATGTGAGGATAGAAACTGAACAATCTGTCCTTGAGAAATCCATACTAGTTTTTTCAAAGAGGCAAGCCATTTAAACAAGCACATTCAACTTTTAAGTAAACTTCCAAAAGAGGGTTAAGTCAAACTCTAGCCTTTTCTCAACCCACCTGTGACAAATCCTGCCTGCTTCCCCACCTACTGCACTAAGCAATTGCTGATGTCTTACCAAGGGACGCAGACACCTTTGTAGTATTCAGAGATCTACTACTTTACAAGTCAACCCTACCTAAAACCACACCATAAAAAGAAGACAACAGTGCAGACTATAGGTGTACTACAGTGCTGGCTGGTATATTCAGTACTATGCAGACTACGTAAGTTACAAGCAAACCTGGGATGAATCTCTCTAACAAATAACTTTATTTCATAGGAAAGAAGTGCTTTGCATAAAGAAATAAACAGAAACAAGAAAAAAAATGATTTACAAAATATGATGTTTACATGAATGATTCATCATAATCCATTTCCAAGTTCTGCTGTCATAGTTTCTTCCTTCACTTTGATTATTACCTCAGCATTCTTTAACAACAGTTTTTGATTTTTAATTGAGGGAGGACATTTCTTCCTTGTTTTGTAACAAGTATCATTCACACAATTCATCAGATTTAAAAGAACATCTCAGTGAAGGAAACATACAAATCTTACTCTCTGCAGATATAACCATTATAGGCTGTATACTTACATTAATTACTACAATATCTATGAAGTTAAATGCATTAACTGTAAGAGCAAATAGTACATTCTATACTCGTCAGCAGTTTAATATCATGGGATTTTGTTGTTTGTAGTTGTTGTTGCTTGGTTTTTTTGTTCATTTGGGGGGAGGTTTCGTGGGTTTTCTGTTGGGTTTTTCTTTCTTTCAAGTCATTTATATTCAGGAACTAGTGATTTTTTTTCCTATTAGGAACTAAGACTTCAAATATGGCTAAATATCTACATGTGAAATTCTTCCCCCCAGCAGCTCTGAGACATAACACTTGTAAAGTCTGTGCTGCTTATTTGTAAGCATAATTCATGCCCTTCATGAAAAGCTGTTTTGTAGTCTCTGTTTCCAGAAACAGAAATCTATTTAGACTCCCCTTCCTCTTTAATCTTCCTTTCTCTACTTAACTTTTAGTGAATCAAAAGAACAGGAAGTTTTAATATGAAAGAGTCCTTCCATACCTTTAACCATAAATAGCGTGCTGCATATAAAAAGCCCTGGAGAACATTTACACTGTGTTTATTTGAAAATGTATGTGGATATTAAGTCCCAACACAGAAGCTATGCAAATCCTTCTTTGTTCCCTTTGGTACAATCTATCCTACTCTCTACATATTCTCCCTCCCGCTCCACTTTGCTTTTGCTATAAAAGACAGTACGAGCTATTGGTGTTTTTTCACTTGTCCATAAAACCTCAATCTAAACTTTGAACCACTGTTTAGGCATTCTACAAACAAAACTGTTCCTGCTACAGATTATAAAGTCTGTACTCTAAGATAATGCCATATTCAAATTACTGAGACAAAGGCACATGATCTGTATAGCCAATAAGCCCTTAACGCAGCAGAAGCCTTCAGGCACAAGCACCTGATGAACGTAGCAGTACGATGTCAATTCCGTGAAGCAAGGTGGAGATAAGTGAAAGTTATTATTTCCCGTGACTTTTCTCCAGACATCTCTGACAGAAGCCCCCAGAGCAAATGCTCAGGACAAAAAAAGCAAGGGCGTAGGGTGTACTCAAAGCAATCCCCTTCCCTGGTACATCCCACTAGTTTTCAGTAGTCAAGGCCTTTAGGTGACCTCAACAGAGCAGATGGATCTGTGCCACAATTAGGACTGAGCAGTTTGATAGTCACAACACGGGAAGAATACCAGTGACTCTTGCATTAGTTACACTTAATGTCAGTGTTTTTAAAAAAAACCAAAAAGCAATATCCTCTTCCAGCGTCACAGCACTCTGAACAGTTTCTAAGGCTTACTATAAAAACAATAGGTTTTTGGATGAAAGTCTACCTGTCAGATGCCCTTTGAGATCCTTGCTGATGCAAGGAAAAAAGTTTTCCTGCCTTAGTATCGTTTTTCTACTCCTTTTGTACATAGACTGCCATCAGTCTTTCCCTTCCCACCTCTCTTCCACTCTCCATGATCATTCCTGCTTGTGACATGCTTCACAAAGCTTTAATTAGCTTTTACTCCTTTAGCGACTTGCTACTCAAAAGTTTCATTGGGCAGGCCCTGGGTAACCTGGCCTGACCTTACACTAAGCTTGCTCTAAGGAGGAGGTTGGGCTAGATCCTGGGGTCCCTTCAACCTGAATTATCCTATGGTCCTGTGACCTCACATGCAATGGGGCTGGTGCAGAGAAGCTCAGCAGACCGTGAAACAAGATTATGACTTAAATCAGGTATCTGAAGAGACTGCAGTGATAACTGAAGCTCTGTCTACTGTGCAGCCAGGTAGTGCAGTCTCACCTTGCTTGTGAAACTGCTGCAGAGAAGCCTGGCAGACAGGACTTGGAAGACAAGCCCACAATGTCATGTCCCAAGTGAGATTCTTATCTGAGGTAATTTATTTGACAGTAGATTAGGCATGTTTTGCAGGCTGTAATCCACTCCTGACTGCAACACAGACAAATGTCCAAAGCCTAATTGAACCTACAGAGTCAGGCACAAGTCTCGCTGTAGGTATAACAGCCCCTCGAAAGTGCAGAGAGGAGCTCCGGCGGTGCAACAGCAGCCTGAAGAGGGATTGCTTTGCCAGGGTTGCTTTGCCTCCAGTACCAGCTGGGAACAGCCATCCCGGTAGCTACCGTCTCTCAGCAGTTGAGTGGCAAAAGTTCAAATTGCCAGAGGTTCCCATTCAGCAGGGGTTATGTCCGTCTGCCAAGAATACAATCTCTTTTATTGCCCTAACGAGTGAATGAAATGAAAACATTAACGGCATTAAAACACAGATCTCCGTGAACAAAGAATTAGCTTCCAGCCACTAGAGCCAGACATTTTGGATTTCACTCCCCATGAACAAATGCTTATTACAAAGCAGAAACTCCAGACATCCGCGTGGAGACCTCACAGGCCGTCTGTCCTGCTGTGCCAGGAGCAGCTGATGGGAGGACATTCCGTGCATCATGGGGATACGCTTATGCACTTTAACCACCCCATCTCACCTGCAGTCAGGAGAGAAGACGGCCAGCCATCAGGTTTTTAGGATCATCACTGACTCACCTCAGGGACCTTCAACAGGACATTTAACCCAAACTCCTCAATTTATTAATCCAAGAAACAGTCACAACACTGTTCCAGAATTTCTGTATGCTAGCATGTAGTTTAAGAGTCTCAGGTTGAAGTGTTGGGTGCACAAAGTAGCACATTTAGGCACTGCAACCTCCAACACTGAAAAATTAAGAATGTTTCTAGCTTTAGCTTTGACATTTCAACATAGCTGAGATGGCTGCATTTCATTCAACAATTATAAGCATCTCATTCAATTTGAACAGTGATGAAATATGCAAATTTTGTATGCTAAACAGAATCCAGTTGCTGGCAGACTAGTAAATCCCCACAGTCACTACTGCATGTCGTTTAGCAGATTTCTGAGAGGCTAATACACCTTTGGTGTAATTCTTCTACTTGTCTGTAATGACTGGGACTCATTGATGTACATTAAATCCACACATTAAATATGCTTTTGTTTTTTTCAACTACCGTGAATAAAAAAAGTTCAGCATTCTCAACCAGCGGAAGGCAATGCATGTGGAAACCTAATGAAGAAGCAGCAGATACAATGAGACAAGGATTAGGACCAAGACTTGTTTAAGGACATTGGCACAGTATTAAGAAAAGCTCAAGAAAAAAGTACTGCTAGACAGTGAAATACACAATAAAGAGAAAACTTCCAGAAGCCCACTGTCACTAGCGTTCACAAGAAAAATAGATTTAAGAAAATACACAACGTGGGGTTTTTTAACTTATGCCATTAATTAGAGTGGTGATGGAGATGACGCAAGTGGTGATGGAGATGACGCAAGGGAGTTCCACCACTGTCAAAAACCATTTAATCTTAACTAAATTACACCTTTTAAGTAATCAGAAAAAGAAAAACCACAAAGATTAAAAAATAAAACTGTGATGTTTTGGGGAGATTTAACTTAAAATGAGTTCTGTGTCTCTACAAATAACTGATGCTTTGAACCCCTGAATATTTTGGTTTTTTCATACCATGACGTTTTCCTTCCACATACTCCTTTCTCTGCTTGTTTTGACATGAAAAAAAATCAGGTCATGACAACCCTTGAAGACAAGAGTAACTAGAAAACGAATGAAATTACAGCATCTTCATAATCAAGAGTAAAAGTTAAACAGGACAGGGTTTTTAGTTAAACTGTGTTGGTTTTGCATTGTTAAAAATAAACCTAACTTCAAATTCAATGACTATTTAACATTCAGAAAGACAATTACCTGTTGAAAGTTCATCACTGGGACTTAAAAAAATTGTTTATCTACTCAAATTCTTGAAACACTAAGGAATCCCCTGATGTAGATTTGTCAGATGAGACAACAAAAGCTGAAAAAACACCCCATTCTCTGAAACTGTGATGTTTCCTAAAGTCCAAGGAGTCCAAACCTACCTTCCCCAATGAAAGCACAAAAACCAAAGTGGTAAGGTTGAACATTTCAAATGAAAAAGTATAGAAAAAGGAGGTACAATCTGAAAGTTTACGTGAGGTCACCTTTGTAGGGAATTTTAAACTCACTGAAGGTCTCCAGAATGACAAAGTGAACTTTACAATTTTTTAAAAAAATCTGTTTAAACCATTTGCAGAATTACTTCAAAATTTCTGTCTTCTGATTTTTTCCTGAAATTACTCTAAAACTCAGATTACAGATTAAGAATTGGTACTCACTCCTCAGTGTACAAACACTGCCTTAGTACTAGTATGGAGCCAGAGAGAACAGAATCAAACTGTGTAATTTCTCTTCTTCCCTTTACATTCTCCATTACTAAGCTTTCGTTGCCTTCTAGTGAAAACGCTTTCACAAACAAAAATATTTTTGTTCTCTTTTATTTGGCAATTCCCTGTCATTTGAAGATAAATTAAAAAAAGGTGAAATTCATCTTTTCAATGCAGAAAGTGTGCACAAGCAGGCAATACACTTGGAATGGGGAGAAATAGTGCAATTTTCACCCTTATATTCAGCTGGCAGGCTATAGCATCTGGCACCACAATTCTACTTCTCATCTGTTTCCTCAGTGGTTTTCAATGCTGAACTGAGCAAAGTTTAAGCCCATTTTTCCCCCCACACATCCTAAAACAAAGTTCCCTGCTTGAGCTTCCTTCTTTGAAGAAGGGAAGTACATTTCAGGATGAACCTTTCTTAGAATCTTCAGTACAACAAAGGAATTTACCAAGACTTTAGATAGGATGATCTTGAAACTTCTTCCTGAATGTATACAGCCTAACACCTTTAATTTAACAATGTGTCCTGTGAATCCAGAAGACCCTAGCACCCACCTATAAAATTCCATTTCCACAAAAGTCTACACTGTTGCTGAAGAAAAAAGCTTTCAGCTTCTACAACAGAAATCTCAATTATGCAAAGTCAAAAGGCATTTTGGTTTTGCCTTTCAGTTGTTGTGGCAGGTAGCAGCAGCAACAGTTTTTTTAAAAAACCTCATATTTTTCAAAAATTCACAGTTGGCAGTAATAGTTCACCTCCCTTGACTTCCAAAAGACAAGGAATACCACTCTTTGGTTTCTTATGACTAGGTCTAAGACACAGGCATTCAACAGGCATTCACATACAGGCTGAGCAGATATTACACACATATGAAGTGAAAACAATATAAAACAAAAAAATAAGAATATGAAAAAAGTCCCCATGCTCTATTGAAAAGTTTGTGGCTAAGACACTAGGCTTAATTTTGGTTTCTAACTTTTTGTAGAACTGAAAACTACTTTTAAATTCAGAATTGGGGATATTCAGTAAGAACAGCTGAATATATACAGCAAGTTCATAGGACTTTAAAACTTAACATGAATTCACATACTAGATGAAAGATGATGTGACAGAATTACAGAACAAATTAGGCTGAAAGAAATGTGGCTCAGGAGGTTATGCAGTCTAAGATCCTGCTCAAAGCAGCCCCAGTTAGAGCTGGGATTCCTCCAGCTGTGTTTTGAGTATTTCCAAGGGGTAAAAATTCTGCAACTTCCTTGGCCAACCTCTTCCAGTATCTGACCACTCTTGCAGTACAGAAGTCATCTACTTGACTGGAGTTTAACATGTTCTGACTCGTACCTGTTGCCTTTCAGCCTATTTGCTGCAACTCTGAAAAGAATCTGGTTCCATCTTATCACATAATTGCAGTCCTTGTCAAATTTTAATACTGTGTCTACTGTTTAAATACAGCCATCCTTATGTTAACCTTGAAATGAAATTCCTGTGAGAAAGAAGGGCTACAGAATAATCTGTTCTCCATGTTAACAGTATGCAAGAGTACTTGTCAGAGGACAATTAGCAATAGGTTTAATTTGTATCAAGAAAGCCCTAGATATGATGTTAAGAAAAATACTTTCTAATTATAAAGTTTATGAAATCAGTAGAACAGTTGTCTGGTTGCAGAGTACTTCAATATCTCCATCCCTGGAGGTCTCAGAGAGCAAGTTAGACAAACTTCTAACAGGTATGACATAGATACAGAGATCTCACCTTGGGGCAGAGTGAACTAAGTAATCTTTCCAGTACTTTCTGCTCCTGTGTTTTCTATGAAGGCTGAGACTGCCTCTGGTTAATCTAAGCGACAGGCACCCAGGCTTGAGCCCATGGGACAAAGTTATAAAACAGTTACTACTATTGAAATACTGAAGTTTAAATTATATGTTTGGTATATTGGATTTGTACCTATCTTTTCAAACTTCTGCATTTGCCTGACAGAGGTCATATAGTTGTTCCTGTGCTGGGATGCTTAAGAATTCCTTCCTAAATCAAGTTATGAGAGAACGTGCTCTTTCCTCCATCCACAGCTACTGTAAAGGTATCTGGGGATGATAAGCAGGCATGTGAATTTGCCACGACAAAGCCTTCCATTAGATGAAAACCTCACACAGGAGAAGCCTGAGACCTAAGCTATTCACTACTACTGAAACTAACACAAGCACCTATCACTGCTGCTAATAGCATAGCATGATACCACAGGCAAAAGCCAGGTTAGACTCGTGCCATGAGCATATCCAACAAAAGTGTTATATAATTCTCCAAAGCTGTACTAATACAACATTCTCTAGCACATGGCTCACTACAGTAGCCGTGTTAGTTTATTTGGTAGCTGTTCTACACAATTCAACTAATTAGTACCCATGTCTCAGCTTTAAGTCTCTGCCTTTAAGGGCATTACCAAAAGTGAAAGTATGCGAAACATACTTTTTCAGGAATCACTGTGTGAACATTTCTTATAAAAAGTCCCTGCTGTGCTAAAAGTGGGGTTAATAATATACTAACAGGGACTGGATATTATGTAATGCAGATACTTAGTACACTAAACATGAAGAACTGCCTGCATCCATACAACCATCTGTTCAACAATCATATCACTCAAACAGTGTTTACTCAGCAAAAGCAATTCAAAGAAACAGAAGCAAAACAAAATCTGTAAATAAAGAGTGGTGGGTGATGGCATACTTTCTGGCAAGGAATTAATAGACAGTGCAAATATATTTCAGTAATACTTTCTCAAAAGTGATCAACTGATGACCGCTGAACTCACTTTGGCACAGAAAGATTAGGCTTTGTACTTTCATGAGCATTAAAATACCTTTTCCTCCCTCTATTTCAACATAGGGAAAAAAATAGCAGGGGTAAAGTACAGAACCGGTAACTAAAGTGCTCAGAAGAGCCAAAGAGCTACTGTCGCTCAGCACGTTTCCCAGCTCCACTCACTCAGTCAGCTCTAATTTAGATATCCGACCTTAGCTGCTAAATCAGAGACTTACAGTTCCCCAGCTATTTTGCCTCTGGCCTCATGCCGAGACAGCCAAAGAATACACAAAATCACAGCATGTTAGTCTACATGTAAAGTCTACCAGAAACATGATAGCTCGTTAGCTTGGTGACAGACAGACACAATACAGCTTCAACTTCTGGCCACCATCCACCTGAAATGACTTGGTAGAAGCATGTTTCATGGACATGAGACAGGGACACGCATTGAAATCTGCCCAAATCGGATCCAGGTAGGTATACAGATTTAGATATTCCTCATAGTGTACACTTTCCACAACAAAACATTTTTTCCAGCCCATAGTAACCTTTATGATTCAATGAATAAAACTAGAAGATCTTTCAATACCATACATTAATTATCCTTTTCAAATGAGACAGTCTCAGTTCTGTCAAACTCTTCTGCTGCATTCTAGAAATCTTTGCAGAAGACAGCTTATTTTGGCCAACATCAGGAACCAGACAGTGTGGTGTTATCAGAATACAAGCGTGTGTTGAAGGGAGCAAACCTTTTTTTTTTTTCCACACAGAAAGTATTAGTTCACTGTTTTAGCTCACACAAGATACAAAATTATAGTGCTAAAAGTACTCATTACTATGCACATGAAACTGTTTCAAGTGTAGCACAAGATTTTTGATCAGCTGAAGAAAGAGGGAAGCACATTAAAGAGAAAGCTCTTGGTGCAGTTGAACAGCCAGCACATTCTAGTAATATGAAAACCACACCTTTCCTATAAAGCAAAACAAACACCAGGATATATTTCAAAGATAATATAATGTACACTGTAGCACTTTACACTTCTAACGATAGGCCAAAGACAATATAATTAAGTAAAAAGTTATGACAAGATAAAGAAACAGATCAGATGTTTAGAAGGAAACTACTTATTACAAAAACACAAGTTCTGAGTAGAACACTTTACTGCAGTGAATTTAGATTCAACAGGAAAGATTCTGAATTTGCACTTTTAAAAATCAAAAAATAAAGGAAATTTTTTATTTTTTGCAAAAAAGAAAAAATCTCGGGAAAATTAAACCTGCCGTGGCTCCTTTGCTCCACACCTATGCATCCTGCTTGTTCCTTGAGACTGAGCAATCCTTTGTACTTTTAAGCAAGTCCTGTGCGGATATGCTAAATGATTCCCCTTCCTCAGTCAAAACCTGCTTCAAAAGGAAAATCTGTTACAGAATTTTTCACTGACCTAACAGAAAAACAGCCTTTCTTTTCAAAATGCAGAAGCTTTGCTTCTTTTAGAGTACAATCTCCTCTGTTTTATCAGAATCCTTTCTACCTGCATTTCAAGGCATAATCAATAGTCCATGATTTATGGTATCAGGAAGGCATTCAGTGGCATTTTCCCGGAGCTCAGAACTGACAGAGTTGGATTAAATCCACAGGGCTTCTGAACAAAGGTCACCGCATTGTTTCCCACCTTGATGTAGACAAACTACATGCAACATGGCGCTTTTCTTGAGTTAATAGCCCTGTTGGACTGAACCAGGTCTTGGCAGAGGCAATTATAATCTCTCTTCACCTTTAGCAAAGCTCAAATAAACCGTCTCCTAGATACTAAAGATGCAGCTACACAGGGACTGTAGGTCATACAGCAAGACTGCTTCCTTCTCCATATACTGTTAACAGTCAATAAATGCAATACAGGATAGAAAGCTCAGATTCAGCATGTTAAGAAGCTTCCCCAAGTAAGGTTGGCAGACTAGTCAAGGCTCTTCTGGGGAAGCAGCCAAAACATTATCTGCATTAAACTAAAACAACTAGGAAAAAGAACAAAAAACAAGCAAAAGTGCTTACTGAATGGATTGCTAAAACACTCTGTGCAGAGAATAATATGACTGCAGCAAAGATAGCTGTTATTACCAAGTCCTGTCCTGGACATATTTTTTTATGATACTTGACTAAATATCAACACAACTTTATAACCAACACTTTGTGTCAGGTGACATAGGAAAAAGCCCTGATCACAAAGAAGCATGTCTTTTTTTGCAATAACACGTTTACAGGACAAGACAAGCATAATTAACGTGGGTAACACTGGTGAAGGACAACCAACATGCTTATGAATTTCAGCAGAAAGATCTTAGTGTTTTGACTGGAAACCAGCAGACCTTCAGGCAGGCAAATCCTTGCTGGTTAGATATTCATAAATAATATAAAAACAGTGCTTTAGAGGAATGGCTGAAACCATCATCTTATAGCAAAAAAAAAAACCAAAACAGCTTAGTTCTTCACTGGCTAACTGCATGTAAAATTAGTGCTAGATTCCCATTTCTTCAGCGTAAAGATGTAAATTTTGTTTTAAGAATGTGAAGCACAGTCAGGTCTTCTGCCTTCTACAGTATATTAGTACCCTGGCATAATGGGCTCTAACCCAGAATATGCCAAACAAGTGCTACATCACAGTGCAGGAATACATCTAACATCAGAACACCAGCAAGTAGTCACAAGCAGAGGTAACAGGCTTTAGCTCAATGAAATATTAGTACATAAAAATCATACCTTTAGATGTGCAGGCAGAGTTGTGCTTTCTTTTTGGCTGCTCTTTACATTTATAGTTTCACTCCCTTTGTTTTCAGAACTGAAAAACAAAGATATTTTGTAACACTGAGGACCTGTGTTATTGAAGTCCACCTGAGAGCCAACATAGTATTCAATTTAAACACAAAACAACATTTACTTAAAGGACAGAAGAATATAGTTCCCAAATCATACTCCCTTTTCTTCAAAAACTGCAACTGAGAAAGCCATGCCTCAAAAAGCTGAAGATGGAAGGAAAACACCTGTTTCAACTTATACAGAGGTTTTCAAACTCAAGCACTTGGAAATGGCACACAAATTTTCAGCCAAGCTTTCAATGCATATATATTATTTTCTGCTGGGGAAACAACACTATACTTGATTAATCATCCACTACGGCAGCATTCATTGCCATAGTACTATCTGGCATCCTTGGCAGTTAGAAGGTACCCCCATTCCTTATACCAAGGACTGTGATTGAGTGGAAAATACTCAGAGCAGACTGAATCATCACAAAACGCTGCTACCACATTTAACAGATCTTCACTGAACATACCTGATGGGGATCTGCAGGCAAATTCAGAAGAAATTTTAAAAATTAGTCAACAAGCATGTTGTTACTGAGAAGACAACACCCACTGTTACATTTTGAGTAGCAAGTCCAAAGTTGTGTTTGCCCTTATTGCCAATCTACCATGGTCAAAATTTTCTTCATAGCCCATCTTTGGAATTAAGGGAACCATTTCTCTGCTCCCCCCCCCAATTCTTAAAAGAATCCTTAAGCACAATCCAGCAGAGAACATTTTAATCAAAATCTTTATGCTACATGCAACTTAAAAGCAAATAATTATCATGGACAACATTAGAGGATGTTAATAATGTACATCACTTCCTGGACTGTGTATCATGAGCTGAAGAAAAATAACTTCATATCAACATATTGTGTAAGAAATTCTCAGTATTATGATGAAGTTTCAATCACTTCAGAAAAAAACTTCATCAATTTTAGAAATTTAGCTGTGTTAAATGCAAATACAGAAGCCCTTACTTCTGAATTTATAAGAAGAGATTAATTAAAAGCAGTATAAATAAAAACAAAAAAAATAATTATTTGCATTTTGCTGCAATTCTGCCAGGATTTGGAGAAAGATTTTAGATGTACTGGTACTCCTACTGCTACTGATTTAACCACAGGCAAGCCTGTTTCAGTAAGGCTTCTGAAAAGAAAGGTTGTCTTCCTACTGTGGATTAAGCATCCAAGTTAAATATATGTTGATATGCATACAAAATACAAAAGCCAGTCTGACTAAATGTTGCTTCCATCTCAGCTGCTCAGAGACAACATTCCCTGAGCAACAATGAGAAGAAAAAACTCCAACAAGTCAGTTTTTCAAGATCTTTCAGGACTTTTCAGCTACTTCAAAAGAAAAGCTCCTTCCCCTCTCTTACAGATCCTCAAGTCAAAAACCATGTACTTTCAGATCACCTCAGGTAATCTTTCATAATGCATTCATAAACACAAAGATGCTTTTTCAGGGAACGCATCAAAGTCTCAGCTCTTCTTTGCCTTCCTGTAAGACAGAGTAGATGAATTAATATTCTATCCTATTAATTTCTTCTGCTGCTAATGTGTTTCACGAAGGAGATGTCACAACTACTTTGAGGCAATCTGGCACACTAAAAAAAAATGCTTCTCAGTATATAACCTATTTTCTCCCTCCTAGTTTCTTTTAAAAAACCACCCTTCTCAGATCTACATAGCTTTTCCTGATACTGATGCACTTGACATGAAAAGGAATTCCCTGTACTTAAGAGCAGACTAAGGAGGCTGATCCTCACTGGACATGATTCCTGGCTTCAGGATATCACTATCAGGATATGGTCTGCGGATCACAAATGAGATCCTTGCACTTGTTAAGCATTGCCAGCACAGACCACCAGTGTCTTTATCCTTTTATCACTTTGTTTTGCTCATATTCTTGCCTTTACATCATGGATTTCCTGATTTTTTTTAATCATTTTCCTCCTACTTGTTTGAATTTAAAATATATGCCTATATTTCATTCTTATAGCTAGCCAGGCTTGGACAGATCGCTATGAAATTCCATAGCATACATACCAAAACTGAAAGAATGCAATTCAGCAGATAAGCATCTTAAAATCAACAAGAAGAAGAAAAAAAAAATGACTTTACTTTGCAGCATAAAAATAAAGCTAAACCTGGAAGCAATTCCCCACACCCTTTCATGGTTTATATTCTAGCGTTTCTGCATTCCTGAACTTTTGCTTTAGGGTGTAGTTCCTCAACATGGTGACTTTGTCAGCAGAACCAGCTTTAGAGATTTCCACGCCTTCTGCTTCAACCTCAGCTAGCTCCTCTCACCCTTAACTCAGCCAAGCAGGACTCTCAGCAGGGTCACGGCGGGAGCTGGGGGAGATTAGAAGTTTCCATCAGGAAAAACTCAGCCCATGATCCTGTTTACAGTGCAGTGATTTGTACCAGCAGAGATGAAGGGGGCAAATAATGCCTCTGAACAGGCAGGAACAAGCAACCACGCACCACTGCAGCTCGCTTCACCACTAAAACTTCTTTTGCAAACCTCTTCTGCCCTTAGCCAGGACCCAGTTTTAAAGGGATCTTTGACAGAAACCAAATGACTCACGCTGAATGAATGGAGTTTACGGCACAAAAGCCTATTTACTGGAAAGAGGCCTCCTGGATTGTTTAGGATAAAGTTGTTTTCCCCAAAGAGTCAAGATTACCTTCTACAGCCTAATCACAGAATCACAGAATCACCAGGTTGGAAGAGATCCACCGGATCATCGAGTCCAACCANTCATAAGGTCTGTTCTCCAGCCCCTTCACCAGCTTTGTTGCTCTTCTCTGGACTCCCTCCAGAGCGTCAACATCCTTCTTGTGCTGAGGGGCCCAGAACTGCACACAGGATTCAAGGAGCGGTCTCACCAGTGCTGAGTACAGAGGGAGAATAACCTCCCTGGACCTGCTGGTCACACTCTTTCTGATATGAGCCAGGATGTCTTGTATCACCACAGACACTCTAGCTGGTGCTACAGTTGATACTTGGGACTGGATAACAGGCTGCTTACTGCTCACTGGGCTCAAATGATGTAGCTTACCATGTACCATTACCAAACCCTTCAGTTCTTAGGGCTTTTCTCCTCTGTAATCATTGCATCAATCACATAACAGTCACTAATCACAAATTTTGGTGCCAGGCACAGTATTTTCCCCACAAATTCTCTGAAGAGATAAATAAAATAATAAAGTTCATAGGCCCAGACACAACCCTATACTCCCTATTAAAACAAACACGCTGAAGCTAAATGTCACACATATTCTTATGCTGCAATGTTAGCCCACATTGTTCATATGAATCTATATTCAGAGATGCAGTGAATGCAACTATTGAGCTACAGTATTCACAATTGAAATTAATTCTTGGGAGATACGCAAGACATTTTCTATGTATGCTAATAATTACCCATTCTTTAATTTTTGCATATGCCCATGCTATCCTATTATTAGTGACTATATGTTATACTTCCAAGAACTGTATTCTAAGGGGGTTTATATATATACATTTCTTTCCTACAGGACCATCTTTGAAACTAAAATTTTTTACAAATGTTGACTTGATAGCTACATGGCATTATGCCACTGAATTCTTTTGCCTTTGCTGAGACTGAAAACACAAACCGGTAGTATATACAGGCTCAGTGTGACCTAAGGATTCCATCTACACCATTTAGACTACATCTGTATTATTAAAGTTTTGCTCCACGGAGTTTCATCCTTGCCTTACGCTTTTCCAGAGTGCTGCGTTTTTGGAGTGCTTTGCCATGGCAGGTACTGAGCATGCTATCTCTAGTTCAGCACGGCAAAAGTTAGGCTTATGCTTAATCACCCATATGGCTTTGTCTGATCAGCCAGAAAGCTCTTGGAGAACATTTCAACACTTGTTAAATTAGGAAAATGAATCTCGTAAGTCTTCAACTCTATGCTTCACAAACTGCTATTGTTACATTATATACACCATAACACCACTCTACCAAACCAAGTTTTCAACCTACTTTATACTTGCTTTTAGGAACTGAAAGAGCAAAGCACAATCCCAAGGAAGACAGAAAACATCTCTGCGCTGTCAACTTGCTTCCATGGACTTCTTAACTTTGCAGGCAGTCACTTACAAATTGCCACAATCATTTGTTTATATGTTTAAGCAGATATTGCTTTAATTTTATACATCAAGAAAAAAAAAATTGAACTATTAAATAATGCCCTGAGTAATAACACTGTCAAAATTATGACTAGACACCAAACCTCTCAACTGATTTTCAAAATGTAATCTACTGCTTTCCCGCTGCTATTTCTGCGAGACATCCCCTTTTCTCTTACATCCAATGTGGATGGGTTAATCTTCAGTGAAGGTAGAGAGATCTCTTCTCCTCAACTGTCTTGCTGCTCTTCACTACTGTCTTGCCAACGTGCCTAACCTGATTAGCATCACTCCTATTCCTTAGATAATCAAGATTAAACTCAAGTTACAAAAGATTCCATTCTAAATCTTCTGCTTGAACCTTTCTTTGCATGATTTTTCTAACGCTTTCTGTTCCTTTTCCGCTGAAAAGTCTGTTTTGACCTTTCAGTAATACTTGGACAGGTGGCATCTGAAGCAGATTTGTGGTCCAAGTTTTAATCACGACACACAGGAGAGGTTAAGAGATTCTTACGTGGGAGACAAATGCTCATATTTTGCATTGTTGCTCACACAAAAAGTAGACACAGAAGCAGAAATATTCAAACTCGGGTTAGTTAATATACATAAGGGATTGCTGTAAAGAAAAAAATAATTCAATGGAGTGAATTTAAGTATATGGTTTGCAAGATCTTTTTGAAGTGCCTCTAAATTCAGAACAAGACAATTACAAACAATCACATCTTCAAAAGGCCCTCACGGCACCTCTGTGTGCTACGAGAAGTCTGCTTCCTCCTTTCTCATCCTTCATAACAATCCTTAGGAACTTGCAAATTAAAAGCCCATCCCCTTCTTCCTTTATTAATCTACCCCACCCATGCTATGCACACAGCAGACTCTGAATGTGTTGTCTCAGATAAAAAAAAAATAAAAACCTACAGGCAGCACGCGACTGCAATAAAGCACAAACATGCAAGTTTTGATAAGACTGACAGACACGCAGCTCACTAAAATGGAACCAACCACTGTGACATTTTTGATGCCCTGTATGCAGAGAAGGTACGGATTGCTGATTGGGAAGAGGGAAATTAATGGGTAGCCTTGTAAGTAAACAGGGACAGCTGGCTAAAGCTCAACTTGGACAGCACTTATGGACATCAACCCTCCCTCTTCTTCCCACTGCTTAGAAGCAAGGCCTCCTCCAATGCGGCAGATCCAGCATTTACTTCTCAGCCAGTCCAGATGTTAGCAGATAGAAAAAAGATAGAGCACTTTCCTATCCCTCTTTCTCTTCAGGGACAGATGGCTCCCTGAAGAGTAAAACCCTCTTTCATACGGCATTAGGCTAGCATTATTTGTTCTGAAGTGGACTTGTCTCAGGCTTAACTCGGAA
Organism: Piaya cayana; assembly: GCA_013389865.1. Classification (NCBI taxonomy): domain Eukaryota; kingdom Metazoa; phylum Chordata; class Aves; order Cuculiformes; family Coccyzidae; genus Piaya; species Piaya cayana. The sequence continues at coordinate 103,786 of WAAB01001209.1, forward strand.
ACCATTTAGCCATTTTCATGTGTAGACTTTTAATGGTAAAAGAACAAGCAATGCTTAACTTGAAAGATGCTCCAGGGTGCCAAGAGGCAAAAAGCTTCTACATTTGGCTTTAGTGACATAATGCTAATAAGATAAGCATGACCTACACATACCTCTCTCTATCCAGTTTTTTTTAGGATTCCTTTTTTCCTAGTTTCTTTACTTCAGCATTCTGGGATCAAATACCAGTTCCTGATCCCTGCCTTTTCTCTCTCTCTGAGCAAAACCAATGTTCATCTCTGGGAAGTAACACCTCATTTGGTTTTGATATCATGACTTCTTTCCAGTTTTACTCAGTGCCAACACAGCGACACATTCAGTGGTGACCTTCCAGCAGAGTATTTCAGCAGAGGAACAGAGATTGCTAACAAGGTTCTGATCACCTAGTACTTTAATGTCCATCTGTGCAAGAGTATTCACAAAGAATGTGAATGAGCAGAAAACCACAAGTCTAATAATAGTATCAAATATAGACGTGCAAGACCAAAACCTTCCTGAAGTTTAAGCACATTACAGTGATACTCAAATCACGCTGAGAGACCAGTAGTAGTTATGAAACTTTTATTATACATCTGCAAAGAGCCATAGGTTAACTAGTGTCTGTTTCTTGTCTGCTTCAGCTTCCAGGTGGTACTAAAAAAGCCTGCTAGAAATTCATGCCTTCTGAGTAAAACTTTTTCTATATTTACCAGTTCCCCTACTTCCCATACAGACCCCTATGATTACTGAAGCTGGCCTTTTGAATGATGCAGACAATGAAATTTCATCAAGGGAGGCCTGTGTCAAACCTTTTAATACCTGACCCAAAGATAAAAGTTCCAATTAAAAAACAGCAAGCAATCTACTGCATTTGTAAATAAGACTTTTCCATGCAGACTACTACTAAACTCGCTACTTAAAATTCGGCTTAGAGGTTTGATTTGTCAGGCCTCATCTCCCAGCCACGGGATCAACCAACATCTATGTGGGACAGATTACAAATGCCTCAGGTTCAAATATTCTCTTAAAGTCATGGGTCTGCTACAACACAAAGCACTTTACTCTTATTTCCCTTGAAGTTACATACCTTGAGGCAGCGTCATTCCTCAAACTGTAACCCTGTCATTTCCAAACCTTCTCCTAGATCAGCTAAACAGTATTGAACTACTTAATTTTATTCTGTGAGGAAGGCCTTCCAGATACCAAACTTTCTGGAGCTTTCCTCAGAGTCCCTTTTAGTTTGTCAGTACCTTATTCATAATACATCCTGGACATGGCAACTAGACTCAGTAATCCACTATATAAAGTTCATTCACAAAATACATCTACTTTGTTACATATCTAAGAGTCACATAGTCTCTCTGAGCCACAACTTTTGCTTTGGCAGCTCATGTTCAGCTGATTGTCAACTGTAACAATGCAATCTGCTTGTAAGGTTTTTATCTACAAGGTAATTCCCATACATTTCACTTCAGTGATCTACAAACTTCACATGCTACAGTTTTGTCCTCTTTCACATCATTTGTGAAGACATTAAATAAATCAATTAAAAAAAATACATCCTTTTAACTCACCTGTACATATTTAAAGGAAATTATTTTCCACATCTGGTCTTACTATATCCCTCCCTACACAAATTTTTAAGCCATTGCCATTACACTTGCAAATATTTTAACTGAAGCATCAGAACCAAGTCAGATGCCTTAAAGAGTCTAAGGATACTATTTCAGCAGCTTGTTCATTGAAGCTATAATCTCATAAACAAACCCGAATTTGACAGTTCCCATCCTCCAATGATGTTAGTATCAACATCGTATTTAACATCTCAGGTCACCTGGGAGCCTTGGTAAATCAACTTTTCAATCCTTCCCTTTTAATCCAACCAAAAAGTGAAATATCAACACCTTACTCTAGAGATTAACATCACACCTGTGAAGCCATTTGTGCACTGTGCAACCAGGAGAAATATCAGAACCTGACCTACAAAGAGAAGTCAGATAATTTTCCAAGAGTCAAACTTTTGGCATGTATTATGTATTGAACAAGGGTACACTAAACATTTGTTAAACTAACTGAAAGGAAAACATCACTGTGAACACCAATGGCAACAAGTCTCAAATTTGTGAGGTAATCAATAAAGATTCCTAAAAATGGCTTTCTGTATCAAATGAGAGTTAAAATACATTATTTTAACAGAAAATAGTAATGAATAAATAGCTCTTTCCTCTGTTTCCCTCCCTGCAAGCAGCATACTGCCCTTTTTGAAAAGTTTCAGAATGAAAAAATTTGCTTAACTTCTCAGAAGGACTCCTGAGGCTAATACTGTTCCAGGGAAGCTAAATAGTGGGAGCAGCAACAGAGTCTTCCCCTAGTCTCTGGCAAGGCTGTTGGGGCTTGTCATAAAGAGAGAGGGAGCGCTGTCACAGAAATTTGAATGTGAAGTTTCTGGCTCCTACTTCCATGCTTAAGCTTAGACCACATGCACAGGGCAGGAGCAGAAAAGACATTAAGATAAAAGGAAATTAAATTAAAAAAAGTTAGCAAGTTCAAAATTAGAGAGTCAGAGGAACCCAAACCTGCTATTTCATTTAAAACACATAAGAAGGGAAGTAGAGGAAAAGGACAGAAGACAGCAGAGAAAGGCAAGAAAGGAGAAAAATGAAGCCAGGAGGAAGAGGCGGCAGCAAGAACTTAGGCAAGTGAAGTGTTACAATCAGCTGATTAAGTGTTGGAATAGCACATGGTGTATTACATTCAATTAAACTACCCCACTTTGAAACTGGTTTGATTACAGACGTTAAGCAATTTAGATAGTTTCAATTAAAACTGTTTTTCCTCTCAGACCTGTTTATGCTGCTTATTTATAAGTTGTTCTTAGCTTGTGAAGCAAAGCTAGGTCAGCTTCATGTTCTGCATTAGCAGTGCTGTGTCACAGAGACTACGTGAGCTACGCGGAGTGTGTTGGTATCAAATGAAGAGATTTTTTTTTAATCCTCTTTCAAAAAGCAACTAAAAATATAATGGAAAATAAAAATGACACAAAATCACAGGTATGCCATGAAAATTTACATGAAAAATGCAAGAACCAAACCATGTCTTTAAACCTAACCTTAAAGTTTAAAGGCTAGAACTAAGTGAAGTGAGTATGATGGCCCATGCTCAACCCTGCTGAATAACTTAATCTGTTTTGCATGTGAGGAAATTAAACAGCTGTATAAAGGCTAGGGAAAAGAAATATAAATGTTTCTGAGTAGAGCCTACTTCAACATTGGGCTGTAGGATTATACCAGATTACATAAGGCTTTTCTTCTGGCATCTGTCAAGCACAGTAACCAACATTAATGTAGGATCTGCTCCATATTTGCCAGACTGATCAGTTAGACAGCTTCCAACATTCTTATAAAATAAATGTGTTAGGGGTCACGAGCACATAACCTTAGCATAATATCAGAAACAGATTTATAAACTGCTTAAGTTTCCTAAGGTTAAAATTATTGAGTTAATAGGGAATAGAATAGACAGTCCATCACACAATTGCTCTCAAATGGCATGTTTGCAGGGTTGGGGATCAACGATGGTACTTAAAAATGGCATGAAAATAGGAGATATTAAAAAACAAAACCTAATCTGGGAAAGCTTTAAAGCAGCAGCAACTGCTGTCCTCTTGATAAATAGTGCATAACATAATTTTTTAGATGTCATTAAGAAAATTCACCCTGGAAAATAACAGCAGGAAACTTGTGTCACCAGGAAAAGGCAGCGAGCTCTTCCAGTCAGACTGGTGCAGGAGAACTCTCGGTAGAGGCACATAAGGCTGCAAGTTAAACACAAGAAAATAATTCTCCAGTTCTCCCATTTTTGCCCACAAAATATGCATCTGGAAGTACCCTACAGATGTTTTCCAGTCATTATTAAGGTTCCCTCTTCTGTGTTGAAAGCATACATTTTCCATTCAACCAGAACAAATTTTATGTCTACATTCATAGCATTTGACGATTAAAAAAAAAAAACCTCTATTGTCACTGGAATTCTTTCTGTGCTTGTTCTTCATGTGCTCACAAGAAATACTTTTTCCTACATTTTTCCCCTACACAACACTGTCAACAGGTGAAGCTCAGACCTACAGTGTCCATACCCAGGACCTCCAAACTGCTTCAGTAGATATACTGCCTTCAGTAAAATATTTTAGCAATTTAAGAAACACTGGAATATTCAGAAAACCAAGACAGCATTTCAAAATAAGGCACATCATTAAATCTCATTAATAACACAGAAACTATATTTTGTGTTGCAAAATTGATGTGAAGAAGCAAAATTTCTAAATCTTAAAAATTTTAAAAAGCAAGACTGCAAAGGTCTTTAGAATCTATAAAAATTATTTTAGAAATTAAAATAATAAGTGTATTAATACCCCCTGGAAAGCCTAAGCAATTTAGTGCCGTACTACTGTCTGGAAGTGCAAGAGTGCATACTAATTGAAAGGTACGAAATCTAAAAAAACAACCAACCCTCAGAAAATAAAAACAGCAGTTGCCTTACCATCCTTTTAAGAAGTTTCAATAATGAGAAATACAATCCCCACAGTAACCTATCTCTAAATGCTACTTTTTTCCCCACTTGTGAGGAGGGGGAAAAAAAAAAAAAAAGTCTTCACGTGAGGACAAGACAGAGAAGTTTTCATCTTTGCATAACTTTTCCCTAAGTTTTTCAAAAGTTTTTTCCAAAGCTGTTTTGGAAATATGTTTGCACTAACTCTAGCACTTATGGCAATAATTGGAAAGGAAACAGTGCTGTTAACATTTAAACTAGGTGAAAGAGAATGATGCTTGCTTTCTTTCTTCCAAGGAGCGCTACTATTATAATTAATATTCTACTAACATTTCCTTTAGGAAATGTCTCACATGCACATGGCCAGGTGCTGGGCTTGCTCCTTCTGGTCTCAGCCCCACGAGACATCTAGGTATGTGCCTAATTCTAATAAAACAAGTAGTCTCACTATGGCACATAGAACTATTTAGCTGTTTAATTACAGGCAACCACCTTGGAAACCTGCTGAATCAAGGCCTTTGCTACTACTTTGAACTATCCTGCAGTAAAAGTTATAACAGAAAAATCCAGGAAGCAGAAAGAAACAAAAAAAATCCACCCAAATTAACAAATGAACAGAAATTTTTCATAATGCATCCAACTTAGGTTAAGTCTAATTTGAATTCTAACAATCAAGAGTATTCCCCTTGCTGGTTTCACAAACCATCATCCCTGATGTACACTAACAAATGAGTTAAAATTTCACAGCAACAGTCCTGCTCTGCCTTCTGAAAGGAAAAAGATCCTTTATTAGAAAGCAGAGGTTGATTTTTGCCAGCAAACAGTGGAGTTCTTCAAAGATGCTAATGGTGTCTGAATCAAAACCAGCCAGGAGGTAGTAACTTCAGAAGAAATAAGTCTGAAATGTATTACTCTTCTTTCAATCAATTCCCAGTAGTCCTCAAATTCATGTTTTTACAACTACAAAAATACATGTGCTTTGTAAACAGGAACAATGACTGACAGTCCCAGAGGAAGAAAGAGACTGTCTAATCTCTCTTTAGGCAGAATAAACAAAGCTCTTCCATCACGAAAGCTCTTAGAAACTAATGGATGAATGGAACAATAACCTCAGCCTGAAAATAAAAAAAGAAAAGAAAAATTATAAAAAAGCCCTCTAAAACCAAATAAAGGTTTTCTCTCCCCCATTTGACATCACTGGTTCACCCCAGTGATGCAGAAGAAACACCTGGTAAAAATATCCAGTAAAAACACACTTGCATCAGTAGTTATTTGACCAACCAACCAACCACACTTGGGAGGGAAAAAGATAAACCTGAAGTGAATCTAGTAAAGAATATGGAGAATAACTAATAAAATACACCCACAGTTTACAGGAGGTCCTGGCAGTAGCTCTGGCTAAAGTGATCCATGAAAAGTGCCACTGCCTTGGCAGCATCTAACATGACCTGAAAGGTCACATCTATTTGCAACACAACAATTGCTCAGCCTTTGAAGCAGCATAGTTCTGCAAGAAACCGCAATGGATTGACTTATACTGTAAAAGCTGTATCTTCATCCACATCAACTCAAGAAACATGCATCAAAAATATAATTAAAAAGAAAAATCAGACTTCCATTAGCACAGTGAAAATTCAGTGGAATCTTTTTCACCCTGGGGATTTAGACTGCTCCAGGACAAGCACTGCTGTAACAAATAATCAATGTTTTATTATTGAAAATAGCAAATAACCGAGTAGAATATAATGACTGCCTTTGATGGAAGTTAATGATAAAGACCAGTGCTCATGAAAAGCACTGAAGCCCTTGTTCAAAGCAGCCCCAACTCTGAAGAACTCACTTATGCAGATGAGCATTTGGTGGGAGATATCTCACATTTGTCTGCATTTTATGTAAAAGCCAAGTAAGCCCTTAACACACTTGCTGTACTTTTTGCTGCCATGAAACTTGCAGCTAATCCACATGGGTTATTTTTTCCACAAGCAAGCAAGCCTCCAGCAATTCTCATGTTCATCAGAGCTTGCTGTAAGGGCAAGTTATTAACACAAGCTCTTCATCAAGTGAGGTTCTCAGAGGAGTCTAAGACAGTGATTAACAGTGTAATTCCTTCCTCCCTTTCCTCCTGTTTTAAAGCAGGGCCACAGTGGGTTTAGGTTTTGGTATTTTAAAGCCAAGTCTGAACACAGTACCTAGAGCAAGAATGGGCAAGAGTTCCATACCCTATGGCACTGAGGGGGCAGCTGTGGGGTTGGGGAAGGAAAGTTGGAAGCTTCCATCTAGCCGCTACTGCCTAACCTGAGGGACCAGATGGTGAAGGATTTTTGGACACAGACTTATTTCTGCATATTTTTAAAATGTAGGAGAACAACCATCATGCCCTGTAGAGGCATTAAGCATGACACATGCCTCCAGAGGCCAGTGCAGGTACACCAAGGCTGTATTTGGCTCTGTAGCACACTGCTCCCTCTCCTGCCCACTGAGGTGATCTGAAACCAAAGATAGGTAAAGTATATCCATACTAAAGTTTCTTTCATTATATTTCAAATCTCATCTGGTCCAAATATATTACTGTATTTTGACTGGGAAATTAGCCATCCCAGCACACACACATTCCCATGACACTTCATAGAGGAGTTATTCCCTGACTCACCTCAGGTACTCCTCACCTTAACAATAAACATACAAAGCAGCCTTGGTGCCCCCCCCGCCATGTACGCTTTCTTCCACAATCCATTTTTCTACACTGCCAAGCTCACTAAATAAACATGACGAGTGAACCTGTGGCACTCATCCCAATCCAGTGCTGTTTAATGTATGCAATTACGCTAATCTGTGAAGAAGGCTGCCAGTGGAAACCAAATACGAGAACGTCAGCATTCCTGACTAACGTGCCACACCACAACCCAGCACAACAAGAAGAAAAGCTCCTTAACATACCAAATTGGACTCCTCTGAGTGGGAGGGGTTTTGCTTGTTTCCACTCCAGAGGAATCACGGCTGCCACCCTCCAGCTAACCCTTTGAGGAGTTCAACAACAAGGCCAAGAGGCCCGAGCCCTTTCATATCTACGTGGGCTATCCCAGCTTCCTAATAAAGGAAAAGCTCTTGGCTGCAGGAAATGAAACTGTGATTTAGATAAAGATAAAGGACTCCAGCCACCTTTTAAGCGGAGCAGGTCTACCACGAGTGCTACCTAAAGACAGGCTATTCAGTGTGCAAACCACTGAACTAGCATGACCATCCTTGCTTACCACGGCAACCGCTATGATTTTTTGTTTACTCCAAACCACAGTTGGAGGGAGCTGTTAAGGAGTAGTCCAATGAAACCTCTCCTGTTGCCTCTTCAGGTCCTCAGGCAGATCCAAGCCTTTTCCTTCTCCCATATCTTAACCACCCCTGCCAAGCCTAACAGCCATGCTACTCTCACAACTGTTAAGATGTCCCTGAACCAGCAGTCTTGCCCCTAATCTTTTTTCCCTGTGGAAATAAAAAGTGATGCTTCGTGTTTCTCCTTGCAGATGTGTCAAATGCTTCCAATAAAATGAAACCCCAAAAGTTAAAAATTTGCATGGTGCATTTCTGAGCCTGCTTAAGACAGCAGCACGCTCTGCTATGATTGCTGAGAGCACGCAGAGCAGGATCCTGAAGTTTGCCACTGGAAGAACTGCGATACCCACTATCTATCCAATTAAACTGTGCTTAACTTGCCTGCCGGTTTAAACACAAACCCATGCAGTATCAGGAATGACTCAAAGATTAAAACCAACACGTTAAAAGCAAAAAATAAACGCTACACCTAAGGAAATAAGGCCCAGCCATCTGGCACCTTTACACTGATAAAACTATCCTAATTAACTAGGGCCAATAATAGGGCTGCATGAGAAACAGAAGGAAACTTTATCTGTGCTTCTTCACTATGTACACGTAGAAACCACCCACAAGAAATTAAAAAAAAAAAAAANAAGCAAAAAATAAACGCTACACCTAAGGAAATAAGGCCCAGCCATCTGGCACCTTTACACTGATAAAACTATCCTAATTAACTAGGGCCAATAATAGGGCTGCATGAGAAACAGAAGGAAACTTTATCTGTGCTTCTTCACTATGTACACGTAGAAACCACCCACAAGAAATTAAAAAAAAAAAAAAAAA
>WAAB01001209.1:114151-222423 GCA_013389865.1 Piaya cayana
TATAAAAAAAAAAAAAAAAAAAAAAACAAAAAAAAAAAAAAAAAAAAAAAAAAAAAAAGAAAAAAAGGAAGAGGAACAAACACACAGAAGTTTCCAAAGCTTTTCTTGTGAAGCCTCCTTACGCTAAGGAAACTACAATTATTAATAAACAAGTTTCCGCAAACCACGAATTTTGCATGGAGACATAAACACAGCAGCAACATCTATATCGCATCAAGCCCATCGCTCACGTTCACACCGCGTTAAGCATCTGTTTTCCGCCAGCCCCGAAGAAACCCGTAGGTGTGAATCCCGAAGGAGCCGCCGGAGCCCCGGAGCCCGCCCTGTGTGCGAGGAAGGGGCTGCGAAGGGGCGGGCTCGGCAGCCCCGCCGGGGTCGGGAGCGGCTCCCACCGGCTGCGGAGGGGTGGGGAAACCCGCCTTCCCCGCGGGGCTCCGACCCTCCAGCGCCGGGAAAAGCGGGGCGGCGAGTCCCAGCGAGCGCCCCTCGCTCGGCATCTCCCGGACACCCCCCGCCACGGCCCCCGCGCCCACCTGCCCGGTCCCGCCGCCCCCTCGCCGGGAGAGCTCCTGGAGAAGAGCCGGGAGAAGGTGCTGTGCCACGGGGAGCCGCCCCGGCGCCGGCCGCTCCCGCCGGACATCGCCGCTGGGGACGGGACGTTGCGAGGGGACGGGACGGCACCCGGGGACGGCAGCCGCTCAGCACCGAGTCCCCGCGGCGGCAAACACCTCCCTTCTCCTCCTCCTCCTTCTCCTCCTCCAGCGGGGCGGCCGCCGCTCCGCCTCCGCCCGCCCCTTCCCGCCGGCGGGTGGGGGTGACACCGAAGGCGCCGGGAAGCGGCGGCGCGGGGCTCGTTTTAGAACTTCAGGGAGCGAGCGGGTTGTGTGGGGCTGGGTGAGACGAGGGGGCGATCTCCATCCCCCATGTGCGGGGCGGTAGGCGCTGCCCGCTCGCAGGCTGAAGGGTGAACGCTCCCAGAGAGCTGGTGCGTGTGCGGAGTCTTCCCAAGGGCTCGTTTTAACGTGAACTTCACAGCAATGAAATCTCTCTCTGGTGTGGAGCTGTGGAGCCAGCTCTGCCTGCCCTCGCACTAGAGGTGGGGAAAGGCTGCAAGCAGGGGGTGTCAGGAGGCGAGACCTGCTTGGCACAGACCACGCTGAACACGGGACCTTCTCATCTCCGAAGACTGAACAGCGTCTGGAAAAACACTGAAAGAAAACACACCGGCAGAGGGGCTTTTTTTCACTTGTGTGCTCTGAGACACTGCACGTGTTTGTCAAGCAAAAGGCGGCTTCCCTCCGTCCTGGGACGGGCACCCCCTGGCTGCCAGACGGTGTCTGTGCCTGGTGGGCCAGCCCAGCGAAACATCTGCATCAAAGGAAGGCAGATGGCAGCAGCAGTGCGGCTGTTCCACCCCTCACCTCCCTCCCTCGCTTGGAGGTGTCATCAGCCAGCATGGCCCGAGCCCAGGGGAAGGGTTCCCCTACCTCTTGGGAAGCTTTCTTCCTAGAAAGGTGTTTGTTTTATGTATGTTTGTTTGTTTTGGGGTTTTGTTTTATTCTTTAATACAGAAATCTTCCTTAAATTCCCCCTGAGGACCATGAATGGCCTCCCTTTAGTTAACATCAATCTGTCCTTTACCAACAGTCCAGAGAAGAGCAATGAAGCTGGTGAAGGGGCTGGAGAACAGGCCTGATGAGGAACAACTGTAAGAGAGCTGGGGTTGTTTAGCCTGGAGAAGAGGAGGCTGAGAGAAGACCTCATTGCTCTCTACAACTACCTGAAAGGAGGTTATGGAGAGGAGGTTGCTGGCCTCTTCTCCCGAGTGACAGGGGACAGGACAAGAGGGAATGGCCTCAAGCTCCACCAGGGGAAGTTCAGACTGGACATCAGAAAAAAATTTTTCATGGAAAGGGTCACAGCACTGGTTGAGTCACCTTCCCTGGAAGTGTTTAAGGGACGGGCAGATGAGGCGCTGAGGGACATGGTTTAGTGACTGATAGGAATGGTTGGGCTCGATGATCCTGCGGGTCTTTTCCAACCTGGTGATTCTATGATTCTATAACAGAGACAACCTCACCATTGCAACAACACTGAGACAAATGTTGTCCTTGTTTTATACAAGAATGATTCACTGAGTGTGAATTACAGGTAAAACAGAGGAGCCTTGACATTAGGATTTTAAATACAGGACACCACTTTCTCATCTTGATGAATATCTGTACTGTTCTTTGTGATTGCCTCCACATCACACTTTATCAGCTACCTTTTTTGCATCATGCCATCCCACAGAATCACAGAATGGCTGAGGTGGTGAGGGACCTTAGAAGGTGACTTGGTCCAATACCTCTACTCAAGCAAGACCTTCCAGAACGTGTCGCCCAGGGCCACATCTTTTGAACATCTCCAAGGATGGAGACGCCAGAGTCTCTGTGCAACTTGTGCCAGTGCTTGCTTTTTTTGTTTGTTTGTTTTTTCCCTGTAAGGTCCTTCTCCATTCATTCACCTTGGATTCAACCCCTCTATACACAAAGCCTCCTTATTCATATTTCTTTACCACTCTGCCATAGTATCAGCCTGCTGTGGCTGCTACTTGAAGTGGATATAAAGCTGCTACTCAAGGTCCATCTGCAAAGCAACAGCAATAGAACAGCCTGGAAATAAACGACAGGCTAGTTTTCTGACTATTTTCTAGTGTCTTAGCTATAAGTGAAATATTTCAGAAGTGTGCAGACAGCCTCCCCCCATATTGTCCAGGTATCATATAGCTTTCATGTGGATTTTCAAAACAGAGACATGGATGGATATTGAAATGTACTTAAATCTTTACTGGTCAGTCTGAGTCAGGGCTGGCTGTTTCACAGGTTACAAAAAGTAGTTTTCACATGGTATAATTACCAGTCACAAATCTTACTCAGGAGACCAGCACTTACTACTAAGTAAGTTCCTGTCTTGTTTTCAGACAAGAAGCACGCAATTCTATCAGTGATAAAGACACCCCAAACCTAGCATAATGGTATTAAATGTTTCATTCCAAAGTAGTATAGAAAAAAAGAATACACATTTTGATACTACCTACACATTATCAGGGAAATGGCCATCAGGGTTAAAACTACCAAATCTAACAGCAGCCCCTATAGAACTCTACAGAGGAGACACTCCCTCTGACATTCAAAATAATAGTAATTAAGGCTCCAAAATCAAATTAAAAGACTGGCAATTTATTAAAAGCAATTAAATGGGACTGAACAAACAGGCTGCAAGGGAGGCCTAGGTGCTCAGCAACTGTTTATTACTTTTAATTCTTCTTTGCCATGTACATCTCACAGCTTCCTTACCTATTGCTTAAGGAAGATCTAATCCCTAAGCTGCACCAATCCTAAATATAATAATTAGCATTTATAAAGCACCCAGCATCTTCAAAGGATTTAAGCGTTAATTAATCCTCATAACTACCTCAGGATGTATTTAAGTATAATATGGCGAGTGGTTTGCACACAGAGACAGAGGCAGTCAAAACACCTAGCTGCATCCAAAATCTGTCCACGCTCTTACCAGCGAGGTACCTGGAGGGGCACCACTGTGCAGCATGAAGCATTACCAGGGCTGTGCTTGTCCAATGACAAAGAGCCAACCTAATCAGAAATGCTAATCCCTAACAGTAACATTTTGTGCTCAAATCTGTTTCTCCTTTTTTACACTGCGTCTAAAAGAAGAAATTACAGAAATGTACCAAGTGGCAGTTCTGCCAGAGGCGCATAAGTAAATTCTAATCAAAGTGGTAAATACAAAAAATGTACATACCCATATAAAAGATTAACATGGCCCAGGTTAGATATTCCTATTCTTTTTGTGTACCCTGGACTAATTGTGTACCACATGACTTGAAAGTAACTAATTTTGACACATTTAAAGTAATAAAATGGGAACTGCCAGCAGCATTGCCAACAAGAAACCCAGTTTAGCTACCTAACACCTTCCAAAAGGCAGAAAAGTTAGGCTTTTACCCAAAGATGCAGTGTCTACCATGAGGCAGGTGGTCTCGCATATTAACACAGCTGTCAGCATTAACAGCAGCACCAACACATGCAAGCCAAAACAGATGGGGGAAACATGTTCCTTTCCGCCTCCCATTAGAGTACACACATGTGGCCTATACAAGGTAATATTGCATTGCCAAAGGCAGTGAGAAAACATTAAAACACAGTTGCAGAGGGAAACAATGGCACAGAAAAGGAAAATGCCAAGCTGAGGCTTTCAATACATTTTTCTTGTAGTTCATCCTGCTCAGTTTCACTTGAATCAGTATGTTGAATGAGAGAGAGGAGGGTGCTGTGCCTATTTCATATCCACTAATTTTTTTCTGCAATCCAGATTATAATGGTTGCGCACAAGGGAAACCTCCCCCTTCTCCTTTAGGGTACTTTACAGTGAGCAGATGGTGAAATTTTAATTGTGCTTTCCTAATTTCCTCCCTTTTATGGGTTTTTTAAATCTTGAGTCAAATCTTTTGTTTTGTCTTAATAGCAAATGGAAAAACATGTTTCCAGCATACTGGGTTCTGAAGAGTCCTTCGCTCACACCCTATTTTAGAACTCTGATATATTAAAGTCATAAGTAGATAGGAAATGTAGTCCTAGAACCACTATACTAAACATTTTCCCTGCAAGCACATTTTAGGACAACTATTAAATGAAATTAAAGAAATATTTTTTTCAAACCATTCATTTTGTTGGACCACTACAATAAGGAATGGTCTTATATTTTGAGGCACAATCCTTCTAAACTAAAGCATAGTTCCATTTTCTGATTCATACATGTCTGACGCATCTATCTAGAAATAATCTGTCTTGGCTACTTTTTCTTGCTTATAAACAAGGCCAATTTCCAGGGTCTTGAAGCATCATGCAAGCAAGGATTTCTAGGATATATTTTTCTATCTAGTTATGACCTGCTTTTGTAAAGCGTGCGCTGCACAGCTTCCAGCAATCCTCATTCTTTAACTGTGAACACACAGTTCCTCCATTTGATTGACTGAAAATGGTTTAAGAGAGCACCACATGGACAGCTGCTATTGTTCAAATGCCTTGGTGTCTGGAGAAGACAGCTGGAAATGACTCATGGTGTTAACTGCAGTTACTGAGAGCCGTAACTGTGTTCTTTATTTTTTTTTTTTAAATAAGATTTTTACCCCGTGCAATCTATGCCAAAGTTCAGTGTAGTGTTTAAAATCTTTACATCAACTTTTTGGAAGGCCTCTTCCATTTGTATTCAACACTATAATTTGTGATATTTACATTTAACCAGTAGCAGAAGCGCTATGATGGAAAACTAATTGTGAAGAACAAAATAAAAAATTACCACCACATATACAGCACTGCTTTTAAAACAGACTCTTGCTGCACCTGGGCACAGAGCAAAAAGCACGCAGAAGCTTCATGCTGCTGTGGTATGTATGCACCAAACTGCCATAGGTAAGGGCCAAAGTCCTTTTCTGCTGATTCCAACGGAATTGGTAACTATCAGGTAATTAGCACAGCTTGTCTGGAAGGGTGTCAAGACATTTTTGGTAATACCTCATGTCAATTACACTTGTGTGAATACAAAGATGAAGGTCACTTGTGCTTTTACCAATGCTAATCAGTGCAAACCACCCTATCCTAACTGCAGCTCAAGAAAACCTGCATTCTGTAAAGTCATCCTATTCTGGGTTATGCTTCCCTGCTAAGCCAATCTTTCTATTTACCACCACCCTTACTAGAAAAATAATAGCTAAACAAAATGCTTCAGTAAGCTAATTTCACTTTGTATACATGGAAAAAAAGCAGCACAAATAATTTAATGTCCAGAAAAATGCAAGAGATTTCATGAAAAGATGTCTTACATACAATTAAAGGATACCCATGAAATACCTGAGCTACAATGCAGAATTTGCTGGTTAGGTAACACTTTTCTTCCTAGAATGTCTTTTGAGTAACAGAATGTAGTTAAAAAAAAGAAAGGGCTATATACCTTTTTCTATACATCCACATACTTTCAAATATCAGATCAAATTACTGATATTCTAAAGGCTATCTACTCACATATAGGTACATTTTTCAGTTTGCAGATTACTAAGCAATTTTGAATTGTGATACGAGCCTACATACAGAAAACTTAAGCCTGCAGACAGCAGATTTGCTTTTTTTAGTTATCGTTCAAAGACTTCTTAAAATTAGCCTCTGGACCTCAAGGCTTCCTACAAACACTAGCTACAAGACGCTGTTATAGATGCACCAATTCCACCCCCTTGTCTATTCTGCTGTATTTTACAGCAATGAACTATTTTTAACCCAATGAAATGAGCCCTTTATAAAACTGTAATGGTTTTGATTTTTAGACTCTCCTTGATAATGAGGTTGTTGAGGAAGAACTCAATCTCCCAGTATTCCATGTGATTTTCTATGTAAACCATGGTATAAATAAGAAGGGAGAGACACACCTTTCTTCTCTCTTCTCTTCCTGTGGCTCAGGGAGCAGGTTCCCTCTGCTATCAGCCTGCTTGTGTGGAGGAGTAAGGCCCAGTGAAGCCTTGTGGACTTTGAGAATAGCAAAGTGACAGCAGTCACTTAGTAATCCTGCTATCTAAAGGAGAGTAATAAGATTTTCTCTTGTTAGTTTTTATTGCTTACTCCTGGGTTTCTATTGTGTATATCTGTTTTGAATTTTTATTTTCTCTCTCCGTTTTCCCTTCGGGGCAGGGGGAGGTTTTCGGGGGTCTCTTATCCTATGTACATAGTATTCTAGTTGCATATAAGTGTAAATACATGTATATAGTTTAGTACAGCTTTGGTCTGCTCATTTCAGCATTTCAGTTCTTTTCCCTTCTCCCTTTCCCTTGAGTTTATACAAAAAGTAGGAGGAGAAGGAAAGGGGCTGCAAACACTGTGAAGTTTGGGTATTCGACAGGGGTGTCAGACCCAAACCATTACAAAAACATTATTCAAAATGTTTGAAGATTAGAATATAAAGAATTAAAAAAAAACCACCTTTACCACCATCATAGCAGGCACATATATTAGTACATTCCAAAAGCAAGAACCATACTTAGTGTCCAGATAAATACACTGCAAAATATTCTGCATGTAAAAATGACTAAGTATGCTGGTGTCTTACAAGCAGAATTAAGGATACAAGCCAAACTAGATCATAAAAACTTCTAGCTGCAATTGTTGCAGAATCCCATCTGGCTTTGTGGAACAACTTATTTTCCTCTCCACTTCATGTAAGGTTGCAGAAGTAAATTTAAAAAATAAAGAAAAAAAAAGAGACCCCTTTTCTTAGGTATACAAATATATCTTATATCCATAAATTATTCCAAACAGGCAGAAAATACTTAAATCTTATTAGAGAACAAACAGAAAATCAGAGTCTAATTGTTTGCACAGAAGCGTCACATAACAGAGAAGTGTGTATAGCATACAAAAAAAAAGGGTAAAGAAAGAGATATTGAAGCCCAATTTTCTAAGACTGCAAGTGGCTGTTAATCAGACTATACCTAGTTCATGGGTTAAGTAACAGCCTAACTGACCTTATCCCCTATTCTTTTTTTTTTTATAAGCCCAACACAATAGAACCTTTAGTAGGGGAAAGAAGATTTATCTTAATACGCAAGAACAAAAATTCTGAATAACCCATATGTTTCCTCAAGCATTCATTGTTATTGAAGTCAGAGAAGAAAAGCTTTTTCAGTGAAGTAAACACCACCATAAGGAAACATGTACTTAATGGGGATATAAGCCTGAAACTCAGTCCTTTCATCTGCTGTTCTTTAGAAATATTTTCTCTATGTAATGTACAGCTTTAGTCCAATAAAATATGAGTAATAAGACTAAAGGGGCTTCCCTATAGTGGAAGACAGCATTTTATAGGATGCACTTAGTGTAGAGCGTTAAGTATTAGAAGTACAGCAATTTCTCCAAATTTTATTCAGGGTGTGCTGAACTGCTGCTGAAAAGAAAAGTTTGTATTATCTCTTCACTAAATCAGTCCCCTGAATAATGCAGTAAATGTTACTTTGTATTAGGAACAGATTGAAGTGCTTTTTAGAATGACATCAGATCAGTTGTTATTCACTTAACTTAGGCATTACTACAGCCTTGAAGAAAGCAGATATTTTGTATCCTGCATAAATCAAGGACTGATTTATTAAAATGTGTTACCTGACATGACAGAACATACACCTCAAGGAAAGCATAGCACTTATTACCCACAAAAGACGTTTTCATACATTTTTGAACCACCGTGTGACATATCAGAGTAGACAGAACTAAGTAGTACTTGAACCCTTATGAAATGAGTGAGAAGGAGATTTCTTCTCAAAAATACTCCTACAACCTAAAATAACTATCTTTGGATATTTGTCCTTTAATTTCAGAAACTTGTGCTACAACACAAAAGGAGGTCTGTACATCTGCTAATATTGATAAATTGGCACTGAAGTAGCTGTTCTGCAACAGTTTCCAAAGAGAAGACGTACTGTTCTTACTTTACTATGGTATGGATTAATGAATACTGAGACTCAAACCTTAATTGCAATACGCAGCAAAACCTTCTAACCACTTGACTGCATTACAGATCAATTCAGCCTGCTCTGAAACTAATGCTAATAAACTTTTAGAACATTAACTTACTCTTAATTTAGACAACAGCAGAGGACTTAACAGACAATAATCCATGGGTTTTAGGCACCTCAAACCAAAAGAACTACCTTAAGAATGTCAAATACTCCCGAACAAAAGCAGGGGAGCATTACAAGATAAAAACATGACCTCTTCCAGCTGAAACATGCCACCCTTGAGAGTAAACCCTTCACCTACCCTCACTCCTCTAAGCCAAGAATGTAACAACTAGCCAACAACATCAGGTGTCACACACAACGATGTTAAATTGAGACCATGTTGCTTCCATGTAATCCATTGATATTATAATAATTAATGAAAAAAATATTGTTATAATTGAAAAGAACACACACTTTCTGATTCACTGAATCCATTTGTTACTTTTTACATCAATCTTCAGGCACTTATTTCCTTGCTCAGTTTACACTAATAAACATAGAGATTTACTTGCAGGATGAGATTTTTAAATTGAAAAAAGCATTGCAAAGTTTTTCCCTAGTAACACCTTCAAACATGTGTGGTCATAAATACAGATGATGCTGGAACAGTAATGATGTCTGACAGCCAATAACTCTTTTTGCTCACGACTGCCTGTTTTTCACAACTCATATTATGCCATTTTCTCCAAATTGGAAGTACTACCACTTAATCTCTAATGATTATATAATTTATTAGTGAAATAAACTTCCAAATTCCAACTGGACTATACTACAAACTTGTATTTTTACTAGATATTTCACTGGAATTATTCCCAGGGAACCTTTGTGTTTGGAGAGCTCTTGCTGAGTTCTGTTGTTCTTTTACGTTATTTCAGTTCCATGTGTTTTAAACTTTGAGACTGTAGGCACAGCTACACAAGTGCATTGGTTCAGGTCAGGAGGGTACTTTAAAGATCATTCTTACTAACAGTGCTTTTGTTTACATCACAAAGTAGGCTGAGTGTACACAAACTGAATTCTTTTCCGATGAAACTACACTGGAGAGCTCAGAGTGCATCCAATGTGCTCCAAGGACAAAGAGGCACTCAGTCTGAAAGGCAAGAGCCAGGCTGAAGGGAACTGAAAATCACACAGACTGGGGACATCAGCACGAACCATCTTGCTTTACAAAAGCACTATGATCGGGTTGCTCTTCTTGCTAGGGAGCCTGTATTCCCATGCATCCACTTCAATTACTTATCATGGCTTTCATCAGTGAGCCTCAAGAGGCTTGGGTTTCTTTAACATCTGTTAGCATCAACATGACTCTACTTCAGCCCAACAAAGTTCTTCCATACATTGCCATTTCCTTGATTTCTTCCATCCTTTCCTTACTTTTTATCTTTACCAAGAACTGTTAAGCAACTCTTCAGTAAACTAAATTTCACCCAGTAACTATTTTGCCAGACCTACAATGTACTCACTGGTCTCCAAACACAAAGATGTTTTTAAAAAGACTGCCTAACATGAAGTTTCTAAATGTACAAGTTTTACTAAACAAGTTAGCCTGACCTTCAAAGGTGCTGCCTGAATCACAGAGAAAACGGTTTAAGCTTGCTTGTGAGTTGCAATTGCAATACAATTAAGTTAATCTTCTGCTAAATAATTTATAAAACATAAGATAAATTGATGGTAGCCAAGAGACCTTAACAGCCTAGTGTTCTTTTTAAGGACTTATTCTGAGAAAGGGTAGTGGGAGTGGGTTTCATGCCATCACTAGGAAAAGCAGAAAAAGTAAATCCAGCTGATTCACATGTGGAGATCCTGACATCCACTGAAAGATAAGCACTCTGCTCCTGAGAAGAAGCAGAACTTCATGTGGCTACATATATTCAGCCAATTAAGTAGCAACCCAGCTGATTGAATGCCAGTAAACTAATTATAAAGTGCTGATTCTCACCAACACAGATGCTTTCATGATGTAACTTAACTGTGACAGGAGCTACAGAGTCTCAGAACTGAAGTATGGCTACAGAATGTTACTAAAAACACTTGGCATTTGTTATAAGACAGCAATATCTGTTCTGAATTCTGATTAGCTAATTCATAATATTACTTTTTTCATAGTAACACTGCATTTTACAATTTAAGCAGTCAAGTATGTGCTGTGCAATAATAAAAAAAGAACATATAAAGTTAACCTTTCAAAGCAAACTTTCCTGACCTTTCTGAAAGAGAAGACCTGAAGCCTTTTCTCAGTAGTTCTCTCTTTTGCATTTGCACTCTTCTGTGATTTTCTCCCATTATCTATTTTGTTTCTCAAAAGACAACAGGGAAAGAAGCTCCAGGTTTCAATAGCACACTCTGCAAAAGTTAAAAGGAGCATACCAGAAGTTTAGGAGCAAGATTTGTAAGGACTTCTGTGAAAGAGATACAATGCAAGCCAGAAGACTTAAAGAAAAGGATGACAGAAATTAATCACAAGGGAAGTGACTTACCAAACAAGTAAAACTTAAAAAAAACCCAACAGAACTTTTAAGATTAAACTACTTTTTTGTTAGAAATGTTTGCTTTTAAGGACAAATATTTTGAATCAATATTATTTTTATTTCTCATTACTAACAAAATTATACCTCCCAGTTAAGAGCTTCTAAGGAAAGAGCTGCTTTCTGAGATGGGGGGTTGCAGAGCTGTTTTACTGTTCCACTTATTACTTCATCAGAATGCCTTCCTGTAGCCAACTATGCAATGCAACTGAGCTGTCAAGTCTAGCCTTTCATAGCACCTTATCTTCCTTACTAGTAAATAAAAGAGAACAAGCATATTATAGAGGGATGAGATTAAAAGAAGCATCTATTACATTGACATCCTAATGCTTAGAACTGCACTTGCTTAACAGAAAATTGCCCAGGAGCCTTCAGGCCATGCAGACTCTCTGTATACCTGCAAGTGGTTATAGGTTAAACACAAAGTTCCCATGGACTCATGTCCCAAGTACCAGACTGGCAAGGCTAGAAACAATTAGGATTCACACATTTACCCCGCACAATGTGTGGGGCGTCAAGACCAAACTCTCTCAGTCTCTATCAGTCACTATTGCCTTTCAACCTCCTACTTAACGCATACAACTATAATAACATGGCAAAACAAAGGGAATATTCTGCAAGTGCCATTTAAAGCAGACAAGTTCCTTTGGAGGCTAGTTTTTAAGGTGCAATGAATTCATACGTGTATCCATGTAGAACTCACCAATTATTTTAACATGCTAAAATTAATGGGAGAACAGCATTGAAGACCAGCAGCCACTGGCACATGGAAAACAACTGCAAAGAAGCCTTTTTGCATAGATGCATGAGGCTTTTGTGCAATATACATTTAAAAATCCTTGTACCAAACTCAGTGTTATTAGAGTAGCTCAAGGCTGTAACAACTGCATGTGTTATGGACCTGTGCTTGTGAACCATGGCAGGGAGCAGAGGTGAACAACAGACATCCCTCCAGCAGTTTTATGTTCACAGAACAATCACAAATGTTCTAGAAGTGAGACAAGTAATGGCTGAAGAAGTAATGGAAAAGAATAATAACAATGAAACATTTGATTTATTTATTAACGGGACTGTTCCCATTCCCTCTCCTTCCAACTCCAGGCCATCCAGCCCAGTGCTCTGGCAGGAGACGAACAGAAAGAGCTGGTGAAAAGAAAACAAACCAAACAAAAACAAAAATGGCAAACAATTAACATAAATAAACTGCTGTTTTTGAAAATGGCTTAATAACCACATCAGAAAGCGAAAAGTAAATGACAGTATGGTACTTCCCTCAGATTTATGGATGGAAGAACAAAGCAGTAGGTTCAAACAGCTTCCCATGACAGTACAAGCAATCTCCAAGATAAACAGTACTTTGTGTAATCCCACATAAACAGACAGGAATAATTAGAAAGTGATCAAGGTCCGTATTATTCAAGAAAGTCAGAAATACAGATAGATTTTATGTAAGAATCAAAATTTTCTTTAGTAGAAAAGAAAGACAACTTAAAACTACATATTTCATTTGTATAAGACATAAGTAAACCAAAATAATTATGACGAATTTTTATTCAGCAAAAGATGCTTGTTTTTGTTACGTTAATATCCAACACAAAGTATATCAGAAAAATATCTGCCCCACAACTCAGAGTTAGAAAAACATCTCAGAATGATATGATTTTTCCCTACTTTTCATTTGATTCCGCATAGATATTTATATTCAGCGTCGGCCAAAGGTGCTACAGGCACTGACATTAAAAATACTGCCATGACAAACTGATGTGTCAGAATTATAGCATCCTGTAAGAAAGACTTTTTACACTAACAGTTCCCTGTAGCAACGGGGACTTAATTTTAACCATTTAATAATAACTGGAAGTATACAAAATTCTTGTATCATTTCAGGCAGGTCCTTTTGCTCCAAATATTCCTCTTCCAAGCGAGCCCTAGAAGGCATGCTTACAGAACATCTGTGTGTTTTGAATGTTAACTGGGGGGGAGAATCATTTACAAGACCTACCTACATGTTACATTTCCCACAGGAAACAGCTGATCACTAAGTTAAAAACAGTCTTCAGCATTCCCAGTGCCAGTCTGCTCGCTTCTTGGACAAGGAAGAAGGGATTAAAGAGGAAAGAGGTGGCACGACACAAAGCTCTTGGCATTGGCTTAATTTGTTAGCTACAGTACATCTTTGAAGTCAGAAAGTTTATTAAAAATTATTCTTGAAAGTAAAGTTTTATACACAAGAGAAGTATAACATGTTTCACATTAATGATCTATTTAAAATAGTGAACAGTCCCCTAGCTGAGTTTCCAAAATACAACTTTTGACCATACGCTCCTTAAATATCCGGAAAAGCAGTCTAGCTTATTAGAAAGTGTAACAACTATATGCAAATCAAAAAGAAGCATGGCAAAAGAGATACCATTTTATTACAGTGTACGGCACTGGAAAATAGCCAGATTCCAAATGAAACTAACAAGAAGCCAAAAATCTCTAAGATTCAAAGACCAACAATGAACATATTTAAGTTAAAAACCCAAACCATGGCATGTTGTTTACTTGAAGTTTTATTGAATGGAATGCAAATATAGCCATGGCATATCACAAAGTGAATTTGTAACATTTCATTAAAAGCAGTTCCTTAAAAACATCTGCAATCATATTTGACAAATACACAGAGTATTTTAATCCTGGTATCTTAAATCAAATTTTCTTCTAGAAGCCTATTGTAGATAGTTACTAAACACCCAACATCAAGCGTTACAACAAAAAAAATTACTGGAATATCTAAAAATGGGCACAGAAAATCAGTAGGTATCTCATGCAGCTGTATTTCAGGAAGTGCTAATTATTCTTTCTCAGGAAAAGATATATTCCAATTTGGTCAGAAGGTGCCCTCTCCCCACCAAAACTCCAAACAAACACAGGGCATTTCCTGATGACTACTTACCACCTAAAACTCAGGTGAATGCAGATGTTTATTGTTAACACAAATTATATATATTTTAATATGGTCTCCAGTCACAAGATTAAATTTAATTTATTGATGTGCATTCCTGATTGTCTACATTCAGTTTTCCTGCAATAGATACTAAAAGGAAACAAATCAACACAGTATATTTTAGCTCAATTGTCCATTTTCTTTCAACCATTCTTCCCTTCCAAGGAGCTTGTACACCTGTGACAAAGTCCGCAAATATTTTATTTATCTCTCATGTCTTCGTTGCTTGAATCTGATCTGTTAATAAAAAGAAACAGCTAGTCTTAACACACAATGAATTCTTGCTGTTATTTTCCTTTATGAAAACTCAGTATGTCCAGGTTACAGAACTACATCAATAGGTATTTTGGTGTAGTTACAATGGAGGACAACGCAGTTAGAGTTGGTTACAACTTGTTGTCTCATCCACTTCTGAAATTCCTCCACAGCCAAGTTGTTTTGGGGGAAACAATAACAATATTGCTAATTAAACAGGAAAACTCTTCCACATGGCACAATTTTTATCTTTTTCAGGCCTATAAAGCAATTTTGATGACAAGAAGGCCTGGAAGTTACGCATTTCAATTCCTTGTACACATTTCAGCTTTCACATAACTAAACCTGAACTCCCTAACACTAAGGGATTTAAAGTTTGTTTTAATAACTTACATGAAAACTACTTTGCTCTCAGTAGCCACACTTTTCCATACTGCTGCCTGGAACGCCACTTGTAAGTTCCCTTCAAACATTCCCTTATTTAGCAAAAATTCACAGTATTCCCATTACAAAATGTGGAAATTGGCACACTTTCCCCTCTCTAATAGGGATTATGAGGCAGGTTCAGACCATTGCAAGACAGGTTAGTTTTAGGCCACTGAAGATATGCTGGTTACAATAGTAACACATTACAAAATGGGGAAATATGGAAACTCAGCCTTTTGCTAGGGAAGAACATAATGGGTGTGCAAAAAGTAACTTGGGAAAGCATGGCTGTTGATAAGGACAAATGTGCATTCATTGACCAGGTGTCATTTCCTCCACCAAATTACATGGCACCCACAGGCTGTGGTTTAGCGACCACTATAACTTCAGAGGTGCTCCAAATTTTTCCCCTCCAGTAGAACCTTCTGATTCTACTTAGCAGTAAGGGTTCTAAGAAGAAAGGACAGTCTGCTTGCCCAGTGTAGATAAATGGAGACATGTTAAATCAGGTACAATGTCGGATGATATTATTTAGCTGTATTTTGAAAGACAGGCGTTTAGTGGCACTGACTGTGGAGGGTCGCTGACATCTAGCGGCTAACAGAGCATAGCACATGCCAATACTGAGACACTGCCTTGCAAATCTGAATTATAGCATGCTACCTATAACACACTCACAATATAAACAACCTAAATTAGGGAGCTAAAATTAGAATGAGTCTACCAAAGCAATACCACACTTGACTATTCTATACATTTAGCAGCATTTGGAGGACAAAAGAGACCAGTTTCTTCCTTACAGAAGCATACACAGTATCCATACCAAGTTTGTAATTAAAAACGTGGATGGTAATACATCATCTAAGCTGGATCTGATATTTTCTATGCAGCTACGAGTATCTGCTTATGCTATGATCTTTATAATGTAAATCATAAAGATTAAAGAACTGAAGTTGAATGATCAAAACTAGTGTATTTGTCTGTGTATTTTGCTTATTTTTCCAGCTTACTCACCATGTCCCGATACATAACGTTAAGTTATGGAAAACTGGGACAGGACAGTAAGAATAAGTTAAAGAATGAACTGAACTACCACAATAATAAACTGAAGCACAGGAGCAACTGGTATCAGTATTGCTTACAAGAAAGTGTAATGCTGTTTGCAAGAGTACTTACTAATATCTCATGGTACACACTTTCGTCAGAGAAACTGACATGATCTTTTGTGTACATTGAGGAAGCAAATACAAGAGCGAGAGCATCAGTACTTACTGTGTAATTTGATCTGAGAGCAGAAGTGGACATAAAGAAAACAAAGGAAATAATAAAGAAAAAACCCTTATAAAATGAAAAAGTTTTAATAGAGTGAAAATAAAGCAAGAGAATTACACGTAATGTACCTTGGAGCCAATCCACACCTTCTTGTAATCCTTCTCCTTTAAGAGCATCACTGGCACTGAAAGAAACAAATCAAATTACAAAAACATTGTAAAAATACTAGTTTTAATGGAGTCATGACATTACTTGTAATTTACAGAACTGTAAAGTAGCATCAAGTACCATTTACTTACTTTTTTTTCACATGGAGAAGGCTGCTTCTCAAATGATATATTCTAGACTACCTTCCCAATATGAAAATATCACGGCAAGATGGGATCTATTTTAATTCCATTTTCAAGGCAGGGGAATAATTCTTAGAACATAAGGGGTCTGGAAGAGCTCCTACAAAAGGCAGACACGTTGTTCTGCTGCACCTCAACTTAGAAAACTTCCTTCTCAGATTGTGCTATAAAAAGATCTTTACTACCTACAACAGTGATAAAGCAGCACCTTTCCTCCGCCCACACAGTTCCTATACACGATGAGGATGTTTCAGTACTACAGGAAGAAAGTATAGTGTGCATACACTTCATTGTAACAGCAACCCTAGGAGTGTCTGTTAATGCATACTAATAACGTGCTACACCAAGAACGGTGTAAACCCACCTTTTGAATCCTATGAACTGGTTAAAGGCCCCTCACTCTGCAGCTTAGGAAAACTAGCAGAGCAGTGAACCTGGATTGTTCCTGCGGTTAGCTATAAAAATTAGATTTCAAGGAGCTTGGGAATTCATTGGTATAATTTCTAAGACAAAAAGCAGCAACCCCAAAACAATGCCCAGGTAATGAAGTTTTACTATTAAGGGACCTAAAATGAAAACTTCAGTTTTCAGCAGCATTTAGCTGCTCATTTCGCTTTTATTTATAGTACCTGAGGACTTTCAGACAAAAATCTAACCTCTATAAAACACTTCTGACAGGAGAGTATTTTTTCCTTCTGAACACTGGCAGAAAATACTTCCATTTATATGAAAGTGTACATCTTCCGAGAAGAATACTTCTTTCTGAATTCACTCAAGTCCTCCATTTCATTATTTGGGTTAACAGTTCTATTGCAAAATTCTCCCAGACATAGTCTACATGAATGCATTGTGCCTTTAAAACCAGTTTCATAACAATTATTGTGTTATTACTACTGTTTCCACACGTGGCAGCTTAGAATTTATGTGCTTGATTTAATTTGTGTTATATAATACTGAGTGGTATGATAGACTTAAAAAATGAATGCACAAAATAATAACAATAAAAAGATAGAAAACGGGAAAATTACCAGATGTGCCAGGGTTTGTCTTTAATGTTTTCTAGTGACAGTAACTGAGATACTTTCACAGATGATATTGCATCCCTGAGGTCCATCTTGTTAGCAAAGAAGAGAATAGGCAGTCGACGGTGTTTAATATCTAGGCATAAGCAGAAATAGAACTATCATGACATTATGCAACACCTATTAATCTC
The DNA here is from genome assembly GCA_013389865.1 of Piaya cayana. NCBI lineage: Eukaryota > Metazoa > Chordata > Aves > Cuculiformes > Coccyzidae > Piaya > Piaya cayana. Next base: position 131,781 of record WAAB01001209.1, read on the forward strand.
TATCAGTGAAAAGCTACAAACAAGACAGGAGGATATTTTGCTCACCTGTAACTGCAATCCTCCAAAGGTTGCATCCTACCAAGATGCACACTGTTGGGTCACATGGCCCCTGATGCATGCTTCAAGAATGCTCAGAAACTTTCTGGCAGGCCTTGGGATCTTCCACCACCTTCCCCCTCATCTTATATATACATTTAAAAACGTAGGTATAAATTGCAGGTGAAGCTGAGGAACAGGATTTCAAACAACTGCCTACAAATACTGCACACCTCTGCTTAGTGAAGACTGGATATGTACAATGGACAGAGAAATTATTTGAGTTCACTCATAACCTCACAACTAGAGTTGCGTAAGAGTAGTCTGAATTATCCTTTAGCATCCCGGAAAGCATCCGTGACTTCATAAGATACATACAATAGGGAAAAATGAACATCTGGACATCCTTTGTCCTGCCTTCACTGGAACAAGGACTCTTCCAGAAGCTTTTCTCAGCTTGCAGTAAGAACTACAGACTGAACCAAATACACTGGCAGTTTCTGGCACACAAACACATTCAAAACTATAAAACCCACTGATTACCAAAAGACTACAGGGTCACTAGAAGGAAAGTATACTGTCTTCAACCCGACAGATGTAGGACTGCCAATAAATTACCAGCACAAAGACTTACTGTAAGACTTTTTTTTACTTGTTTTTTTTAAACAAAGGTTGAATAACAGGATTATAGAAAATGTAGATTTGAGTCTATCAATCAATTCTTGATGGGAAAAAGAATTTAAAAACGACCTGTGATGAAAATTGCTATATGTTCTCTGTTTTGTTTGGGTTTTTTGCAAATAGTTTAAAGAAAAGGTTATTTCACATAGGGAACAAGCTAAGTATCTAAATAAATTCTTCAAATATAAGCCAGCTGCCCCTGCTAGGGAGGGATGGTGAGGCATGGGGAGACAACAAATAAACAAATCAATCCAAAGTGCCAGTGCTGAAGAGGTTTGAACCTTCCTAATTCTGTTCTTTTCAAACTACCTCCTGAACCTTTCCACAAGATGAATGGACACCATACTCAGAGGTCATGAAGGTGGACCAAAATGTTGACAACCGTCACAATTGTTTACCTTATCTGGAGCTATTTTTTTCCTTCAGTATCCCCTAACACAAATCAAAGATCTCAAATTGCAAGCACAGAGTATCGTTAAATCTCCATTTTGATTCCATAGTTGAACATCTCCTATATCTCACAATTAAAACATAAATGTTAATGTATCGAATAATTAAATGAGCACTGGTACCCACAGGTTGCAGGTTATGGACAAATTAAAACCATAGGAACTAGTTGGCATTACACATCCAAATAGCCAAGCTCATCAAGGAATTTTCAGTGATTTTTTTTTTTAAGCAATTAAAATGAAACACAACCTACTCGCATAGACTCCTAAACATACATTTAAAGATGTTTGCTAAATAAAGTGATGGTCACAGAAATTTACATTTCCTACCTTATGACATTGTTTCCTACTATGCAGTAGTTCCCATGCACACTTCTTACATGGTTATTTACAGAAAGCTAACATTTTCTAGGTGCGAGCAGTTATAAGTTAACAGACTAAAGAAATTTCCAGACACTAAGACCTGCAATGCATAATTTTATACAAAGAATTTCAAATCTTCACAAACTTTATTTTAGAAGCATGTGGAGGTCAAGTGACCCAAGGGTCAATATCTAAGACAAGTAATCTGCAGGCTACCATCTTGCAAAACGCTGAATGTTTGATTTAAAAAAATATGACAGTGACAATCAAACAAGCTGTTATCTGTAGAATGCACTGTCCACTTATGTAAGTAAAAATAATTTATAGTTATGATTTAGAAAACAGTCCGAGCTAGAGCAACTTCTAACCCTGTTAATGCTTCAAATTACACATTCCCTTCCACTTGACAACCTTGGGAAAAGCCTAGCAAAAACAGAGGTAAACTGTTCTCCTGAAAGACTGCTAAGATTTTCAGAGACAGGAATTGATTCAAGGTTGTTGCCCTGCATCCATTTAACCACTCCAGGAGGTTCACACAAGCAGAGGCATTCGTGGGGGCAAAGCAGGATATGCAGTAATACAAATAAATATATCTATGTAGTAAACCAATGATATGTTGACTCAGTTAACAGCTACTTTTATGAAACACTACTGCTAGAAGAACTTTTTATTTTCTTTGGTTCACTTAGATGTGACCTACCAAAATCTGAAATGATAAAATAAACATTGTTGCTGTGTTTGAGCTGAGCTGCTCAAGGCAGAAACACAAACCTGTCCTTTTCTGGTTATAGGGAATGTACTAGATGGCCATAGCCATGGTCTTTCAGAATTAGAAGGCACAAATGCACCAACAACTGAACAGCACTGACCTTCAACATCAGCATTAATAACCTATTAATATCCAAATTAAAAGCCCCACCTAAGCTTGCACCTCCTCAGTCTTAACATTTTCACTCTTTTGCCTTCTAATAAACCAGTAGCTTGTTACAGCAGTCTTCACCTCCCACCCTTGGCCCTATGTGGTTCCCATTTTACCAAAAGAATTGGCTTTTACCTCTGTGGTTAATACCCACCTTGGTACAAAGTTCCTGGCCTCTATGTAATCCACCTGCAGCTTTTGGTTAATCTCCTCCTCCCCTTTGACCTCTGCAAGACTGTCTTTTCAGTACCTGCATTTGAAGTGGCCTATATCCTCAAACATGAAATGAAGAGCGCCTAGACACTCAGCTACAGCATCTTTGTTGATATACTCATGTATTACATGCAGTCTACATTGAAAATAAAATCATAACTGCCCCCTTCACATACTACTTTTCTTGGTTAGAAACACAAGTCTGCTTCTGCTTTCTTACTCTTAAGCATAGTAACGTCATAACTTAAGGTTCTACTAGCTTAGTAAATAAATGAGAAATTACTGGATTATTTCACTTTTAAATTTCCTACATGTAGCGTTGCTCTGGTGAGTCAGAGCAACTACCTGAAGTACTGAAAGTCAGAGTCAAAACTGCATATAGCTTACAATACTCCAGTAATGCTCATATATGGAAGGGCAAAGCAGTGAAGAACTGACTGATCTCAAATCTTAATGAAAAAACCTGTAGCCTCATGCAAAAAAAACAAACCAAATCCCTACACTTAACCCTCTCATATCCTCTTCCACCTCATGTATCCTTTTATAGCCAGCTGGAAATGACTGGTATAATTATCCATCCTTAATTTTGGCTAAAGTATAATTAAAAAAAAAAAGAAGGATAAGAAAAATGACAAAAATAATTAAAAGCTACATTAAAGGAATTACATATCTTCATGGAAAAAAACAGACAGGGAGATAATTTTTCTGTGTGTTCATCATCACATACAGGCTCTCCACCTTCCAAAGTCTATTCTTCCTCAAAACAATATAACTTATATATATTGATTAAGAGAAGACCACACCAACTCACTGTAGCCTCCTCAGGTATGATCAGTTTGTAAATGTGAACAGATATAACATATCCCCCCCTCAAACTTACAGAGGATTATTATTGTTATAGTATTCACAAATGGCTAAGATATTTGCAAAGTACCCAGAATGCAGAATGTGTCAGATAAGGGCTTTTCTTAAGACAAGAAAACAAATATGGAGACAGAAGGGGAAAAAAGCCTCCTCACCTGGATGACTCAGAAGGGTGTCAAGTTCTTCTTTGGCCACAACCATTCTTAATTTGTCACTGCTATCAATGACAAAAATAATGGCTTGGCCTTCTCTGCATAACATAAAAAGAGCAAAGAAGCAAATTACAGGTTCTCTTAAACTGCAATTAAGAAAAGGCTTCAGAAGAAACAAACCTAAAAAAGCAAACAAATCTAATTTTTTTCCCCTGTAAATTTTGTTATTTATCACTAACATTTGAATCCAATCTTATTTCTGAAATTCAGTCACTACATAACTTTTTGAGACATGAGGCTGTTGCTGCATGACTCATACAAAGTTCAGTCTGCACAAACCCTTCGGAAAAACTACTAAGGCTGAAAAATGAACTCTGAAAATGTAACTAACTGCTATTCAGATAAAGAAAATCAAGGCAGGTCAACTACCTTTTTAGAAAAAGCTATGTCCTCACAGCTGTTTTAGAATCAGGCATATGCAGATTAATTTAATTTTTATAGAAGTCTGCATAAACAGGATCTTTCTTTTGTTTTGGGTAAAAGGCAAAATCTTTCAACTATTTCAAACCATTAAGACATTTTACTGGCACTATGACCACAGTCACAACATACACATGACTGTTAAATTCATTATTTCAGGGTATTTCTGATATTTTGATTTGATGTTGCATTTATTTAAACTTGTTTGAAAGCAAAATAAAGTCTGACAAATTCAGACGAACAGTTATAGATACCAACAAAAAGTATTTTTAATTTCCAATTTAATGTAATATTCTCTTCTCTTTGGTCTTGCATTTCTCTGGGAGACCAATACAGTTACATTCTTCACCCTCCAGCACCATCTAACTTCATATTTTGATACAATCCTAGACCTACTGAAAAATAGAAATAACTTGACAAGCCTAAGATTGTATGAGAAGACCCATTCTTTTCTGGAGTACAGAAGAACTATATTTGCAAAAAAAGCTTCTGCATATTAGCTGAGGATGCTTGAGTAATTTTTATGAACGTAGAGGATTTCTTCTAGAGGAATCAGAGCCTAGCATGTAATTGCTACCGAAAAAAAAATCACTTCACAAACAAGTAATGGTAACAAAGACACAACATGAGGTCACATATATTTAAGACAAGTGTAATTTAAGGACATTCTAGAAGATGCTTTCAAGCCAAATAGAAGAATAGGTCAAGTTTCAGGTACTCCGAAGCAACTACTTAGACACAGATACTTGATCAGATTTGATTGCTATTTTGCAATTATGGAAAATTAAATCTTGCTTAACTTTATAAACCAAACAGCACATTGTTGTTTTTATACTAGTCTTAGAAGTTAATCTTAAATGCGACTACTGCACTGGATCAGGAGCAGAGGTGAATGCAAGTGCACATTTCATTGTCATCACTATGAAACTCCCTTATTGTTTAGCTGAAAAAAAGCCATTTATGCCACCCAAGGTTTAAGTTACTGCATGAAATACAGCAGTCAGAAAATTTTTTTGTTTATGAAGCACTCTGCTAGCATTCTGAGAGCAGCCTAAGGGCACCCGTTATTGAAGTCCAAAAATTTTGGGAGATGTACTTCTAAGAATCTTGAACAACGGGGATCTCCTACACTCACAATAAATTTTCAAATTGCTAACACGTATTTTGCACAGAAAGGAGATGAAATGTTGATTGTCAATTAAAGAATACTTTATTAAGCTCAATCATATTAAATATTAATATTTAATCAATATTATAATATTCAGAGTTCTTCCACTCCATTTCTACTACTGTTCACTATTTAAATCAACATCAGGTATTACAGAAAAATAATGAGAATATAAATTAAGATTCAAGTTTCATAAGCAGCTAGAAAAACAGAAAATGGTGTCTATTATCAGTAAGGCAATATCATAGTGTTATGGAGTACAGTGGATTGCCTGCTTAATAAAGAACATCTAAGAATACTTGATCGAGTTCTTAGTTACTTATGCTTCATTCTCCAAGGTTCATTTCCCTCACCTCTAAAAATCTCAACCATCAGTCATTATCTTTTCAGTCTTAAGTCACTTACGTACAGAAGAACAGAAAAAATAGAATACCTAACAAATCTTGGCACTTTCTTACAGAATTGTTTTTCAAGTTTCAGCTTCTAAATCCCATGTCCAAAATATTAACCCAATCTTTGGGTTAACAAGATGTCCCCAAAAGCATGCTGATTAATAGCAAATAGAAATTTTCATTCTTCAGAACAGAAAGAAAAGTTGTATTTATACACATGACTTGTGTCAAACATGGAGTCTAAGCCTTCTCTGAATCCCCAGATACCATCGTACTTTTGTTTAAATCACATACACAACATATAGTATGAACAGCAATGCTTTAAAATAAATGATAGGCTTACTTGTAGTAATGTTCCCAGAGGTTTCTGTATCTCCCTTGACCTGACATATCAAAGACTGTGAAAGACAAACTGTAAAGAAAAGAAGTGTATAAGGCACAGAAACAAAAAACAAACCCCAAACTACCTTCTTTGCTACCCTGACAAAAAAAAAAAAGCCAGATTGACTTGAATCCTAATAACTGAGAAAGATTCCTAAAGAAACTCTGTTTACGCTATCTCCCTTCAAACTATCCCACCCAATTTTGTGGCCTTATTATAGAAATAGTTCACAGTGGAAAACATGTTTATTCTCTGAATAAGAGCTAAGCCAATTATAAAAAGTTCTATCAAATACAAAATAAGCTCCCAATGAGCCTCACTTTTAATCATATTAGCACTGAATATTGTTTATAACATTGAGTAAATGAAATTCAAATGAGCCATGACTTAAAAACTACAGCCATCCTAAGTTCTGTCCCTAGACAGGCACCAATAACATTCAAATGCTTTTGTATGCAAAATATGCCTTAAAAAAAAAAATCCACCTTCAGAAAAAAAACCAAAAAACATTCTGGTAACAACAGGTTAGCTCTGGTGACCAAGCTTCAAAGAGTAGTCTTTGCAACCCAAATGCTAAATACAGCCAGTTAACTAAAGAAGCTTACAAAAAAGTAAACCCAATCCACTCCTGAAGTATCTACAGAAGCAACACCTATTTCACTATTAGGTCTTCCTGTTTTGGATAGTCTGAAATAGTTCCCCAACTGAAGGCCACATCAAAACGAGGAGGTTTAGAAAAGGAAGCTCTCCAAATATCCTTTCCACTCTAAATCCAGACACCATCTGATTCCAGACTAGCTGCTCTGTCATGTATAAACTATAAACAATGTTTTGATCATGATATTAGATTTTTGATGTGGGTGTGGATTGTGGGTTTGTGTAGTTTTATTTTTCTCTTTAATCACTCTACTTGGTGTATTTGCAGGTCACCTCTCCTACTACAGCATCAGAATAAAGGAAAGTAAGATAAATCTATTTACATTCTCACACAGCCAAACCCCAAACCTGTCTTCTGCGCTTTACTGAAACAGAATACAGCTCTCAAGCATCCTATAAAAATACGAAACCTATCAATCCAAGGAAGAAAATTTGATCTCTCATCCTGTTGGGCACGCTGCTTCGTTTGAAGACTGACTGCATCCATTAGAAATACACTATGAAGGCTACAGAACAATAAAAACAATACCTAATGTTACTCCTTTAAAGGAACTTTGTCTCATGACATTCCTTTTCTAATTTAGCCTTCATTCAAGTGAAGATTTCTTCCTCCTTTTCCTGACCTTTGTCCCTGCCATTTTACATTGCTAAGGTTGCAGCCACCACATTTTATTTAATGAGATTAGACTGCAAACTCTTCAGAGTCCCTCAAGTGAGAGTACTTGATGGAATATGGGTTACCACCTAAGCAACTGTCTCTCCTCTAATCTGTAACAGTGCCCTATTCTGAAACTCTTAACAGACTTGACAGATATCAGATGATTATACACACCCTATTGCAAATATTTTTTTTCTCCACACATAGTTTTATAGCAGTACAAAGCACACAATATATTCTGACTCTGTCAGTTCTGGATCATGATTAGAACTCTTGGGTGCCACAGCATTTCAGCAAATGACTTGTCATGTTATTATACTACCACACATTATACTCACTTATATCCCACTATAAGAGGTAATTAAGTCTAACTATTGTATATTAATTACTAATGCTAAATGGAGAAAATGAAAGAAACTACTACCTCGATGTCTTGAATTTCTCTATACTGAATCCTATCGTTGGAACAATGTCCTGAGTTTGAGCCTTTAAAGGAAAGAAAGTACAAATTTTAAAATCAAGTAAAAAAAAATTAAATATTGAAATATATTTGAAACAGAATACATTACAGATCTATTTCTACACAAACTGTGTAATATAAAAAAAATTTCTACAAATCCAGATACTTTATATCAAAAAAGTTCCCAGAAAAGTACAGTAATTGAAAACCAAGGTTTTGTATTTTCTAGGAAATACATTGAACGCAGCTGGACAACGGCATTGAAGAGGATGATGTTTCAGTCTTATGAATAAGATTCTACCTTTTACATTAGTTTGCATGTACATGTATGTGTGGGTATTACCAATGCATTAAATAGGAGATAGATGAACCTGGAAGATAATAGCTTGAAGATTATGACTGAGGTCAAAGTTCACAATGCTTGTGCATTTTGGAAATCACTGTGTCAACCCAAACAAGTCTGCACAATACCCCAAGCCTCTTAGATAAAAGGTATTACATTGGCCATACTCCCAGCTTCTGTCCGCAAGCTGGAGGAGTCTATTTGGCATTAATGATTATACAGCAGACATGACCCAATGGCTTAACCACAGTTCTAGTCAATCTAGCAGACCACTGGAAGAAATAACCAGTCTCCACAGAGGAATGGCCAAAACTTAAGCATTATTAACAGATCTGCCTGATAACCAGGTTTACTGCTGAGCCAGCCAAGGAACCTATCAGCTAAGCTGGTACAACAGAATAGCTCCTTTACAAAGCATTGATATCAAGCAGGAAGAAAGGTAACATTCCTTAGATTACTGAGCTGTCTGACAAAGTGGCATGCAGTCCTTTTACAGATTTTTCTAGAGCCCTTTATTAAAAAAACAACCACCTATCTATAATCAGTTGACTCCTCACATACTGAAGCAAGCTTAAATTGTTCACCCGCAGCTTCATTATGAATATAGCATTCCACCACCATAAACAGTTTGTTGCTGTCAACAAGACAGAATTTGTACAGAGATGTTATTTCTTTAACATTTATTTCAAATGTATTTATCAGGCCCAGAAGAAACAACTGGAAGCAGATGGAGAAACACTTGTATTTGCCAGACAATATATTGCTCCTAGCAGAGCAAAGCAGGAGTTCTACTTAAGAAGACTGGGTTCATCCAGAGCTCACAATCACCTGTCCACTGAACTTAAAATAAATCAAGTCTGATCTAATGAAATTTGTTACACATTAGAGAGCCTACCATGTTTTGCAAGGATGGGACTTAAAAAGCTGTCCTCCTAAAGCATCATATTAAAGGAAAACACGCAGAAGTAAATTCTCATTACACAATTTACAGTAAAGCAGACAAATTCTATTTATTCTCATTCCCTTGGGACCTTCTCTAATACCTATTATTATGATAGATCCTGCAGCAGGTGTTCAACTCTTGTTAAGAATCCTTTAGTAAGGCATGAAATAAAATCTCTGCTACAATGCATATCTCAAAAATTATATAAATATATAGTTTGCCTGGTACAAATTGTAGCATTTCCCCCAAATGAATGGCAGCAAATTGTAAGCAGTTCATAGTCTTTGTTTATAAATGTTTAATTTTCAATGAAAGAATAATTGTCAGGAGTGGAAGAGTAACAGACGTTTTACCACGTTACATTTATTAAACAATGTCCAGTGGTACTCTTCAGGTAAGTTCAATTGAAATTAAAATACAAAAGCAGTGTACTGATGTCAACAGCAGAAATCATGGTTTCTTAGATGCATGTAACCAAGATGCACAAGCCTCTGGATTTGCATGTGCCTACTGAAATTCATCTATTTCTATTCCTTATCGATATCTAGAAACAAGGTAATCCTACTTTAAATTTTGCTCAGAATACTATGCACTCTTAGTGGCCTGAAACACTTCACTGGACAAATGAACTGCAAGTATAAATGTTACTTTTAGAGCTATTGTGCTTTTAAAATGCTGAAGTCGCCTCTAAGGGTGCATCTTCACACTATTTCCCATTTTATTATTTATTATATACTTACTATTTATCAAAAAGAGACTAAAACAGATATGATAAAGGCAGAGAAGTACATGTTATACAATTTTATACAATTGTATTAATCCCAAACATCTGACATCACTTGTAATTGCAATCCTGTAACAATTATTTAAGTGCCTTAAGAAAACTGTTTCAGATTGACTTCAGCCATGATAAACCCTTTCTTATTGGATGAACTTAGAAAAAAGTGTGCCATATTAACAGTGGTTTCTTTGGGAAATGTTTTCATAATGCGCATGTGGATGCTTACATTTAGTTTAATTTAGCTAGAAACCAATATATTTCTTCCACTGTGCTAAATCAAAAAGCAATTCACTCTTTTTCATAGTCACATTCAGTATAACAGCATGCAAAACTAGTTTAAACAAACAACAAACATCAACTCTGGAGTAAAAACCATCAACAGTGAATTAAGCAAGGTACTTACATTTGAAGGTTTAAGTTTATTTATGATGGTTGTTTTCCCACTGTTGTCCAAGCCAAGGCACAAAACGTGAACCTCCTTTTTCTTCAGCCCAAGCCATCCAGCTAGCTTGTCAAACAATCCCATAATTCAGGCTCAAATACACAGGGATCACCTGTTGTTCAGAAAATCAGAGAAGGAAATAGCTGTTGGAAAACACTTACACGTACAGCAGCACTAGCACAGTAGTTGGGCATGTAGCTAAGCAGTCCTTTAACTTTTAGAAGGACAGCGTGAATAAGACACAATACAAACACTGTCACAGCAGGTTTGCTTGGTACACTAAGCAAATGGAGTGTAAGCTGATTATAGGGCAGAGGCCTTGATACAAAAGTAGATTGGCCGTTTATAGCTCTGTCTGTATAACGCAATGTCCTTGTTTCACTGGGTAGCAACAGTGACATCCTTCTGAGTAGTCCAAATAGGAGCAAAACTGCAATGCCTCCTTACCTTCCACCAAACTGGAAAGAAAAAAAAGACCATTTTGCTTCAAATTGTCAGTAGGCCAGTGAGCTGTCATAATTTAAACAACAAAGCAAACCAGCATTTCCCTTCTTCAGCACCTGCCATGCACTTTACTGTACCCTGAAATTAAGTACCCTCTGTCAATTCAATTCAAACTCTAAATGTAACAGGCTTTGCTGATATTAACACATGTAGATCAGTAACTCACCCACCACAAATAGAAACCAATTATAATAGATCCAACAGACATGAAGCCAGGCACCAACATTCACCCACACCTCAGGCAGGTGCCAAACAACTTACTCCTGCCCAGACATTGATTGAAGTTATCTGGCCATAGCATATTCAGAGAAGCTTATATCCCACATTCCTGCAGAACCTGGCTGAATATACCTTGCAAAGAAGATAACCTTTGTGTACCCTGAATGAATTCCACTGAGAATCATCTCAGCGACCAGATAGATGAAACATCTGTAATGTATTCAATAGTAAAGCATTCAAGTAAGGCCAGAGGAACTTTATGGAGTGGTGAAGGCTGTTTTTCCTCTCAATAAAGAAAAAAACACACCACACTGAACAGTTCTGATTGGGATCTTAATCACCCTCAAACAATCATGGCAGGAGTAGGAAGAATAAAAAAACATCAATTACAAGTATTTGGTCTCCCTTCTTCACTAGCTGATTACATAAGGATGATTAACTGCTTTTAAAAAGAAATAATTTTAAAATCTTTCAATTTAAACTCACATAAGTCACCACCTTTTTTACAGTATGGGGTTTTTTCTTGATTTTTTTTTTAATACAGATCCTTTTTAAAGCTTTATCTAGTGCATTTTGATTTAAGACTTACTAGTAAACTACACAGTGGCTATATGTAACAGCTACACAGTTATCACCAGATTAAATAAGAGCAACATTAGTTACAGCAACACCCTCAAAGAAAAAAACATTACGACTTTTTTTTAACCCCCTTTATTTTATGACCCACCTCTTTTTTAATATACCTACAACTCTAAACGCAGATCAAGGCTTTTTGTTTATTATCAAATTAACTTGACAAAACCCTGCTCCAAAATACATTACTTTCTTGTCCAGTCAAGAGTCTAATCTATATACTCTAGATAATGAGGTCAACCACTCCCTCCTCAATCTTGCAGGTACTCTTAAAATCACAGAATCNGCCCTCAAAGAAAAAAAACATTATGACTTTTCTTTTAACTCCCTTTATTTTATGACCCACTTTTTTTTTAAATATACCTACAACTCAAGGCTTTTTGTTTATTATCAAATTAACTTGACTAAACCCTGCTCCAAAATACATTACTTTCTAGTCCAGGCAAGAGTCTAATCTATATACTCTAGATAATGAGGTCAACCACTCCCTCCTCAATCTTGCAGGTACTCTTAAAATCACAGAATCGTAGAATGGTTTGGGTTAGAAGGGACCTTGAAGATCATCCAGTTCCAACCCTCCTGCCATATGCAGGGACACATTCCACCAGATCAGGTTTCTCAAGGATAGGGCATCAATGACGTGTCAGGAAACCCCTGTTCCAGTGCCTTACCACCCTCGTATAATTTTTTTTTCTGATTAACTAATCTAAATCTTCCCATCTTTCAGCTTTAAACCACTACCCCTCGTTCTATCACTACATACTCTGATGAACAGGACCCTCATTTTTCCTGTAGGCCCCCTTGAAGTACTGTATGGCTGCTATAAGATCTCTCTGGAGCCTTGTCTTCTCTAAGCTAAACAAGCCCAGTTTTGTCAGCCTGTCTGTCATAAGGGAGAGTGCTTCAGCCCTCTGACCATCTTTGTGGCTGCCCTCTGGGCTCACTCCAACAAATCCAAGTCCTTCCTGTGCTGAGGACTCCAAAATTGAATGCAGCCCTCCAGGAGAGGTCTCATGAGAACGGACTAGAGGGGCAGCATCCCCTCCCTTGACCTGCTTGTCAAGTAAGACATATATTAAAAAATTCTACCAAGAAATGCAAATCCATCTGAAGCATCAGTGAACATTTGTTCTAACTAAGGAGGCTGTAACCTTCCTGAAGCTACACCTGCAGCACAGGTTCAATGCATTCAGTTACTGGTGTGTTCAGCTGAAAGCAACAATTCATAGGTTGTATGATACGTGCTGCAGCTTGCAGTTCTTGAGCTGGGGCAGACGGCCCACAGAGGTCCCTTCCCAAACAAACAATGCCGGAGGTGCAATTACTCCAATGGAAATGCTGAGATACCAAGGCTGCCCAAGCCATTCAAACACAGCGTGCCTTACCAGAAAGATACAGAACCACAGGATCACGGGCTGTCCTGGGCTGGAAGGGACCCACAGGGGCCACTGAGTCCAACTCTTGTCCCTGCACAGAACAACCCCAACATTCACACTCTGTGCCTGAAGGTGTTGTCCAAATGCTTCTGGAATCATAGAATAGTCTGGGCTGGATGGGACCTTAAAGATCATCCAGTTCCACCCCCCTGCCATGGGCAGGGGCACCTCCCACTGGATCAGGCTGCCCAAGGCCCCATCCAACCTGGCCTTGAACACCTCCAGGGATGGGGCAGCCACAGCTTCCCCGGGCAGCCTGTGCCAGCGCCTCACCACCCTCTTGGTGAAGAAACTCCTCCTTAAGTCAAGAATTCCTCCCTATGTCAGGCTTGGCGCCGCGACTGCCTCTCCGGGGAGCTGTTCCACCATTGGAAACTCCTCGCTATGATTCGTCTGCCCTGTTTGTCTGCAGGACCCTCGATCCCCCCACGCCCAGCCTCAGCGGGTCCCAGCTCGCGCCCCACGGCGCCACAGCCGGGGTGGTCGGCGCCGCCTGGACGACGGGGCCTCCCTTCCCGCCGCCGAAGCCCCTGGAGCAGCGCCCCCCGCCGCCCCGCCCGCAGCACCGACCTCGGCCGGCCCGCCCGCCGCCGCCTGCGCCGTTGCCGAGGAAACCCCCGCTCCCGCCTCCATCCGCTCCCGCCCTTCTCCCGAGGCCCCGCCCCTCACCCGCCAAACACTGCCTCCTCGCATGATAATCCCCGCCCCTTCCTGTCGTCGAGGCCCCTCCCCCTTGACTCTATAGCCCCCGCTGTGGCCTCGGCGAGGCTCCGCCCCCATGCCACACTAAGCACCGCCCACTGTCCCGCTGAGCCCCCGCCCCTTCGCCCCCGCCCCTTGTCCCACTAAGGTCCCGCCCCTCGTCCTCTGAAGCCCCTCGCTCGCTACCGTCGACCCGCGGAGCCCTCGTCCCCTCGCCCTTCAGCCCTGACCCCGCGCCTCGCAGCCAGCAGGGTTGCGCCGGGGGCCGCGGCCTCGGCTCGGCCCGATCCAGCCTCTGCTCTGACCGGGACAAGCGGGCCCCGGCTCGGAAGCTTCATGGTCGGCGGTAGCTCTGCCTGTTGCGGTATCACACGCCCTTTTCCAGACATTGTTGATCATAGAATAGTTTGGGTTGGAAGGGACCTTAGAGATACCCAGTTCCAACTCCTCTGCCATGGACAGGGACACCTCCCACTGGATCTGGGGTATCAAAGCCCCATCCAGCCTGGCTTTGAACACCTCCAGGGATGGGGCAGTCACAGCTTCCCTGGGCAACGTGTTCCAGTGCCTCACCACCCTCATGGTGAAGAAATTTGTCCTTATGTCCTGTCTAAATCTGTCCTTCAGTTTATATCCACCACCCCTCATCCTATCACTACAAGCCTTTGTGAACAGTCCCTCCACAGCTTTCTTGTAGCCCCTTCACGTACTTGGAAGGTCGCTCTAAGGTCTCCTCAGAGCCTTCTCCAGGCTGAACAACCCCAACTCCCTCAGCCTGTCCTTACGCCCTGTCCCCAGCTCTTGTCTCACTGCACCCTAGCCTTGCCCAGGCCCGACTCAAGGCTGCTCTCTTTATAAACCTCCAAAAGGAGTCCTTCAGGTTGACAATGTCCTGTGTTCAGCTTGGTCTGTGCCGAGCAGGTGTCTCTGCTCCTGCCACCCCTGCTTGCAGCCTTTCCCCATCTCCAGTTCGAGGGCAGGCAGAGCTGGCTCCACAGCTCCACACCAGCGAGAGATTTCACTGCTCTGAAGTTCATAACATTAAAACCAGTCCTTGGGAAGTAACAGAGCACACATCAGCTCTCTGGGCGCGTTCACTCTTCTGCCTGCAGCAGCTGTGGCTTGGGAACAAGGCAAATTGTTTTGGCTACGCTTGGTGTCTAGAAATACACCAGTAATTTTGCTGTGGTTCTAGATCTGCTGCACAAACTTAAAATTACCTACATCACTTAAAATGAGCTCAAAATAGGAGCTGAATTAGAGTTGTCCTCACTCCCTCACCTCTGTGGAGGTATTTGGTAGGATGTAGAAGATGGTTGATAGAGCGTTCTCCATGTTCAGCTTGATACCCTATGCTGCAGACCCAAATGAGACCCAACAAGGACAAGCAGCAGTTGGGAATTGCTCAGCACGCTGTCCCATGCTTGTCCCTTGCAGACTGGCAGTGCAAGCCAGCTAGCTGGAGTGACTCACTACAATATGATCTTTCTGTAATTCCAGATCTTAAGTATAGTTTGGGGGTTTGCTCCTCAGTTTTAAACAGGAGATAAGCAATGACCTAGGGGTGGAGTACGCAGTTCTGCCTCTGCTTCCTAAAAGGAGATCTGTACTTCTTGCCTTGAAGAAGCAGGTTCCCTTCACAGAGCTACACCCCTCACTGTGAAAAACCTTGATCTAGTTTCACCTATACTGAATGTTACTTTCAGTCTACTGTCTCAACTTTTGCCCTGGAGAGAGGAGTGAGAGTAGCAGAAATAACTGTTTGATAGTGATGTGGAGAGTTTCCTAAAAAGCCTGAGTCAGAAGCTGCTGATTATAATGTGCTTCACAAACATTTTGTCTGGCTTTCTTAATTACATCGTTGCTTTCATTATTATTAAATGTTTGAAGTAAATTGCAATCATGATTTCATGATTTCCCTGTACCATAAAAGGTTCTGACTGAAAGGTGAGATTCTCTCACAGTGACATCGAGCTGTTAAAAGAAAACCAGGTAGCATCCATCTCCCAGTGACATCCTAGGTTGAAGCACTTTCTAAAATCTACCCAGGTTGTAAATATTTTAGAGGATGTCATCTCCTACGTTTTATACTAAAAAAAAAAATTGGTCAATATCTAAAACCTGGTTCTAAGCTCAGCAAGGAACAATGAATGGCAAAGGCATTTCTGTGACTGGTTCTGTAATGAAATATTCATTCTTCATTATGTACACCCTGTTAAACCTGACAGTCCTTGGTGAGAAATCTCTTTCCATGTAACATATACAGGATGTAATGGCCTGTGGACACCTGACATTCATTTCCTGGTAATCTACACAAGCTTCTGTTCAGTTTTTTAGTGCATGCATATGATGTTAAGAAATGAAAGGCTAATTATAATTTTAAACTTTTTAAGGTAGAGTCTTATTATTGTATATGGTATTCACTTCTTTGTGAATAACTGTATATCGCCCTGGCATTATTTATATAATACAATCACTTACAAAACTGCTTTTGTCAGTGAGAGTAGTGAAAAACACTAGAGAACTATTTGCATGAAAGGCATTGCAGGTCTCAGTGAACCATAGCGAGGAGGTTGAACAGTACTGCAGAATCTTAATGGCACATTAAAATCTGCTTAAAATTCAGATTCCCATTCTTTCTCAGGAAGGAGAGTGGGCTGTTGTTTGGAACTTTTTAATGTGTTTATTTTTTTCCTGATGTTGTTAACTGTATGTGCGTTTTGACAAGGCATTTATCAGGCCTTAAATGCTCAGTGGTGAGCACAGAAGAGGTCACTCTAATTAAGCGTTCCTTTTCTGAAAAAATATGCCACCACCCTGAACCACCTCAGTGTTGTAACATATCACCGGTCCATCTTTATTAGTACACCACCCTCTGTTAAGCAGCTGGGGTTTTGCACGATCATGTATGACAGGCTTCATTATCATGTATGTATCGTTATATTAGTAACTTAAGGCAAAACAAACACCATTAACTCAAAAATAACCACTGGTACTGTAACTTTTATTTGCTAATAAATATCTTAATAAACAGGCTTACCCCATCTGTAAGACCTGATAATGCCTCTTAGGAAATCATAGAAAAATAAAATACAGTAATAATCAGTAACTTGTACTTTGTACAAAAATCTTATTATGTTGCTCAGCAGGTAGCTTTGCCAAACCCCATATTCTTCCTGCAAAGAAATGGCATATGTAATGCAATTCACCTTTAAAACATCCTAATGTTGAGAGCTGAGCATTCTATTACACTATTGACTTTTAGGCATGCCAGCACATGAAAATTTACATGGAACATCATATTATCATAGGAATAGAATAATAATAATAATAAAAAGAAGATAACACCACTTTTCTGTAAATAATAACCACTCCACTTCTAATTTAAATTCCCATTGGGACTGCAGATCAGTATATTAAATATTTTATTTCATGGCTATTCCTACAATACTGTTACAAACTGGCAAAAATGCAGAAATAAAAATGCAGCAGGACTATGTATGGGAGATATATTATGTGAATAGTCATTCTGAATAGTGAGGCAGTCCCAGGGGAGACCAATGATAGCAGCTGTGACATGTTCAGTCTCTCAAATGAGTAGATCGTGCTTGCTGTGTGCAATGCTACACAAGTTCAGACTGATGAAGTTATGACTTAGAGGTACAGTATAGAGGTTGCTTTTCTGTAAGGTGAATGGTGGAGTCTGAGTCACAGGCAGTTGTCATTATTAAAATATAGCCTGGTAAGAGGAAAAGAAGCAAGAGCAAAACAAATGTTATCTTGGGTCTTCAAAGAAAAGATGGGTTTCAGACTACTGGTAAGGATGTGAGATCTGTGCTGAGGCCACAGTTCGTTTGTAAAATAGTTTGTGAATATTATGAGTATACTGTTACTTTTGAAGCCATCTGCCTTTAAAATTTTGACATGGCTGCTTAAACACATAATCTAAAGTGTCTGTCATTAAATAGTTATTCATATATACACATACAACGTTACATTTTATGGCTATGCTAGAACAGCAAACTATGAAGAGCATTCATATTTACTTGTGTACAATCTAATTTCACAGAAGAGACAGATTAAAACCCCTTTCAATTCAGTTACATTTAAAACCAACACACACAGAAATAGAGGCTATCCTGAGAAAACATACCAACCACAATATCTTCAAAGAGAAAAATCAAAGTTAATTTTTGGAAGGTAGTAAAATATTTTTCTTGCATCTTTTCTATAAGTCAAAGTGGTTTGGGTTTTTTGTGGTTTTTTTTTTTACTTAATTATGATCAAATTAAAACAATGAAGGTTGCTTTGCTAGAAAATATTTCAGTTAACAGGGTTTCACATGATCTTTTAAAGATTATTTTTCCCTATAAAACTGCAGATGCAGTCCTGAGAAGTGCAGAGTATTTATTGTTGTTACTGAAGTCAACAGGAGTTGTACCACACCAAACAAAAACAAGCCCTTCCTCTTAGTCTCTGGGTTTTTGGTCATGGCATTGCCGTTAGTGACGCAACTGACACCACCAGAGAATTTTGACATTGGTCTCAACAGAAGCAGACACAAGGCCTTATGTAAGAACAGCATATACTTTAGTACTGACTGAAATGATTTCCTTCACCAGAGTTAACCAAGAAACAACTTTTCCCACTTTTAATCTGAAATAGCTCTCTCTGCTTTACGTAGAAAATTTGGAAGAAGAAATTGCTGCCGGAAAAATGATATTAAAATATGCTACACTGCCAATTCAAAGCTAACTGTTTCTTGGGGAGAGGCAGATAGGGAATCATGGCCATGAGCTTTAAAATGCTTATATGTTTATGTGTTAGGAATTTTAGAATAGGATATTTTTCTTTAGATAGGGAATTAACGAATGAGTCCAGTAAACAGAACCACCAGGAGGGCATTAGTTATTTTAGTTGCTACTGTGCCCTTCATTAACTGGCAAATCTCAAAACTTACACTGCAGTGTACCAGGAGTGTGAAATAACTTGTTCAAAAAGGTGAATGATCAGCTAGACATTGGTTGCATAAAGGCATATGCTTAGGAAAAAATAAAGACAGACAAATTCTATTGTTTTGTAGGTCCAGTTTTTTTGATGGGGGTGGTGGTTTTATCCTGAATTTAAATCCAGGAGTTTGGGTAATTTACTAGGGAATAAAACCAAACCCAAAATATTTCTGTCATATACTCTAGTAGATGTGTAGGCCATTTTAAATACTTATTTCGAACTCAGAGATGGTAACCCAGATAAAAAAGTGCAGCAACTACCTTTTGTACTCTGCAATTCAGCTGTACAGTGTTGAAGGTAACTACAGTCTCATCCCTGAGGTAGTAGCATTTTCTTTTATGCTCAGTGCACTCCCTTTCCCCTATTAAATGTGGCTATCCATTCCTTGCAAACCTATAGAAACTCCTGACCACAAACCTGTTTCAGTCTGTTGACATCATATGCACTTAACTGATATTGAATCATGCCCTGAATGATCAACCCACATCTCAACCTGAAACTCTCAACAGAGAAATTAAAACTAGCAAAAAGTTTTAGTGATATAAATGCATGACAAGACAGCATGGGTCCTACTAAGTGCTGCTTCTCTAACAAATCAAACATGACAGTGGTGGGATGCAGAAAAGGAGATTTTGTGTGGACAGCTGAATCCTACATAATGTATGTATAACATAGGGCTTAATCTCACAGTCAATGAAGTCAGTAACAAGCTCTTTTGAATTTTGGTCACAGAAAGACCTTATCTATTGACACTGGAATATTTAATTCCTCACAGTTACATTGTTGTTCCAGGAATTACTATACTTTGTCAGGAAGTTTCTTAAAATCTTTCAGCAGGATTTGGAAATACTGAGTGTTTTAGAGCAGAGTCTTCCCAAGACAAAAATGGAACTTCCAAAGTTGGCATTTAGTAACTAACATATTCTACAGATTTGAAACAGTGGCTGCACTTCGGCTTTCTCAGCTAATCCTGTTGTATATAAAGGGACTGTGATGGTAAGTTCAACAGCTCGGAGCATTCAGCTTCTACAAAAAAAAAAAAACCACACCAAAAAGCCAAGCCAAACTAATTTTGCTTTTCCCTTTTTAAATTATTCTCAAGTAAAGCTCAGTCTGAAAGAGGCAAAACTGAAAATTCAGTTTATAATATACTCTTAACCAGATAGCTCTATTCATTTTATTCAAGTTCCTCTCAAAAAAGCCAATACAGAATAAGAAGACCTAGTAGTCTTTCACTTACATAACTGCGTCTGCTGGAGGTGCTAATCTAAATGATGACAATTTTACTAGGTTTTTCTTATAGCCTGGACCCTGGAAAACCAATAGCTAGATTTTTGCCTACCACTGCTATACAGAAACCTCAGAGCATCCTGCTGTGATGGTACTACAAAAATACTCTTTTGAGTGTTTCACTGGGCACTTTTTCATCATTCACAAACAGAAATGTACATTTGGGTTCCAGTGCAGATTTTCCCCCAAATTCAGTCTTCCAGATCTTAGATTCAAGGTTGTTTTCTATACAGCCATTTCCCCAGGCATCACACAGTTCATAATACAGAGGGCTGGATATTTCTCTCGATTTGTGAATTTTCAGTGCCAGGACTGCTGTTTAGCAGTTCTTCACTGTTTTGTCAATAACAAGAAGTATTAGTATAATATGCAATCTGCTTGATGATGTCCACATTGGAGATGAATGATGCCCAAAATGTGTAGTATATCCCAAATGAAGAAAAAAGTCAGCAGTATCTCCTCACATATCATGAACAAGAAGCACAAGATGTTTTGTGATGATATCAATGAATAAACTGGACTCCTCAAGGAAGCCATATGAGGAACTGAAGTTTAAAAAGTGACAAATACTTTAATGCTGCCTTAAATAATATTTTATATTTAATATTTTATAGGAACTTGGATTTGCGAGTCCTTTATGCCTAACTCTACTCATGTAAATTGTTCCATCCCATTCTAGTCAGCCTCCTTACCTTATATGAATTAAGCCTCACAAACATTCAACTATTTAAAGATTCAGGGGTTTCTGAGCATTACAAAATACATACATTACATACATTACATACATTATTACTGAGACACACACATAGTTATCTTCTAGTCAGAGTGCTGAGATGCTTAGAAATACGTTGAAATTTTGGAAAGCAACAAGGTAGAAGAGGTGTGAAAACTTTAAAAAATTTTGAGACTGTTCTTTTAAATGTATTTTTTCCAGTGTCATGACAGGGCATATTTTATTCCAGTTTTATTACACAGATATGAAAAATCAGATAATATGCTAAATCTTTCTAGAAAAGAGATGTACTTGCCAGAAAGAAAAGTTAAGAGATATTAATGTAGAACATTTAAAGAAACATACACACAAATAGATTATGCTGAACTGGCCTTATATTATTTCACACATAAAATATGGAAATAAATGGAAACTCTAATCCATTTTTAACTTCATGGGTTTGCATCAACCATTTTTGTTGGCATTTCTTTCTAAAATTAGCACATCTTTTTATACAATATGCTGGCCTATCCTTACTCATAATCCCTGAAAATTTCCCTCATTTTAACCTCATAAGTGTCCATAAATGGCTATTTAACGTAAAATAGTTATATACCATTGAAACATCTTTCGAGACTTCAGCAGAGGGATTCAAACTTTTTATAGCATGGAGTAATCTTACTAGAGTTGTTGGTTCCTGGGCACCCTGCTTCCCCTTTATCACAGATGATTTCTACAGTAATTAGTTGTACAGAAAAGAATCAGTAGAAAGGGTTTGGTATGGTGGCAGCAGAAAGGTCCGCGTAAGGTGACCAGGCAACTTTCTGTAAGCCTGTTTGAAAATGGTTTTTTTCTGCCTGTGGAGGAAAAGAGCAGCTGTCCATTTCCACATAACAAGCCAAGGAAGTTTTGGATGTACTACACGCATACAGTGCATGCCGTTAAAAATATGAAAAGCCAATGGAGCAGATCAACCTCATCAGCATTACTGGAATTTAGGTAATTATTTCTGTAGGTTTGAAAAATCTCAGGCATTGTGATATATCAACACGTTATATTTACAACTCTTTATGTACACATAGACAAATATTTTAGATCCATAACATGCTCAACATATCCTGGTCCACAATCTGAACAACTATCTACAATTATAGCACTCATGGATGGGCAGCATGCACCACTAGACACTGTATATGATGGTAGAATATATCTGTGAGGTAAGTACATGGCACTGTCTCATGCAACTCTGTTTTTTGCTCCTTAGCACCATATGGACAGTTCCTCCATTTCCATCTTTTGTAGGCTTTAGTGACTTTCCCCATCCCTATTTTAGTGCTGATTTATTTGTCTCTCCAGGAGATTTCAGGATCATTGTCCTACTGTTAGCCCAGGCCAACATATTTTTCCCCCACTCTCAAAAAAATAATAATAGTATCATTATAAAAAGTAAAAAGAATATTATGTTTACCATTTATTCAGGAAAGATCAATTACAGTTGGTGAACAAAGGTATTCTGGAAGAAAACTGTTTAACAGAATACAGTGCTCTTCAACCATATGCAATACCATAAGTGAAGTATCTCTATTTTTAATACTTTTCTCAGAAGATGCAATGGAAGACAGACTTTTTATTATGAATCTAACTTTTGTTTCTCTAAAAGATGTGTTGGGCTGGATTAGAAATGAGTCTTCCTTTCCACTCTCTGTGGGACATACCCCAAGACTGACTGAACCCACGATGGGGTAGTCATAGGTACCCTGTGTTTGTAAGAGAAATTCTCAGCTGCTAGAATGTGTTCCATAGTACTATTCCATCAGCTGAGTTAAAGCAGTTAAGTATGTGCTTCAGTTTGCAATGGGGCTAGCTGAAATTTAGCAACTGCTCTTCAGTAGAGGTTAAAACATGTTCTGTGCTGCTTTATCTTGGTGGCTGATATGGTGCCATGGGGTCATTCTAACATGGAACTTGCTGTGGTTGATACAGTCTTGCTAGATACTTCACTGCTGCAGCTATTCCCCATAGTAAACCTCTACTCCCTCTGAATAAATGGAGTCTGTATGTTACTTACGACTCACCATTGGATCCTGTGTGAATATGCATGAAAAATACATTAATAGGGTCCAGTATTAGGCTCATCATACAAAAAACCCCCCAAACCAGGAAAACAGATAGTCAGTCTCAAATTACAGAAAAATCGAAGTACTACAGTCTATGAATTCCATGTCAAAATAATCTGGCTAATACCTAAAACAATTTTAGATACAGTCTGCTTTGTGTAAAGCAACTAATTTATTTGAATTTATAGTTGAGTGCAGTATTTGCAAGCAAAGTATTGCCTTATGCTAAAAAGTCTTGGCTGATGTCTTGAAGTATAGCATGTATCTAAGCTTGTATTGGACAGACACTGATTTACATTTGTGGCAATCAAAAAGAGTGAAATTGTTTAAGAAATATTTAAATTACATAGCTTAATTATCTTCCTTTCACATCACGGAATCCCATTGCTTCTCAGTAATTCCAATATGCAAACATCTCATGACCAAAATCTACTAAACCTTCTGATGCTATTTGTTCATTTTTGACATTAGCATTACAGAAAAAGTCCTCTCTTTTTTGCAACTTCAGCATAAGACTAGATATAATCAATGCATGAGATTCGCCTAACCAGACACAGATGCCCAGATATAAGCCGGTCATTTTAATCTCTTTGAATCCAGAGAAAAAAGTGCTTTTTTGGCTTAATTCACCTAATCCAGAAGTAAATAATTACATTTTTCAGATGACTCACATCCTACAAGGGCCCACTTCTCTTCACTGATCGACAGGGAAACTCATAACTAGCTCAAATGCAGACCTCCAAAATTAGGTAGGAAGAATTCTCCCAATAGCTTTCAGGGTTCTGATTGTCAAGTGGGGGTAGCTTAGGTAAGCATGACTGATACAGTTTCCATGTTAGATGACCACCCTGCTTGGCTGCATGGACGTCCAAGTTTCTTGTCAGTCAGCTGTGGAAACACTGTGGTTGGCACATGATGGACAGCTGAGGCAATGCACCTCTTGGCCAAGAGACACTAGCCTGGTCCTGCTCGGCAGTCAGCATCTGCACTTAAGCTGCGTTTTGAAGGCTTAAGTGATACATGAGTGCTGGTAACAGTACAGATGGATAGATTTTGTTCTAGAGTAATAACAATCAGGTCCACAAGAAAAATCTAAACATGAATATTACTTGTAACTAACTTAGAACTATTTCCTTATGTTCATGTTTTAATGTTATTTTGGGTTTTTTAAAAATTATTTTGGCTTGCATATCATGCATGCTTTATTTTTGTGAACTTCCAATGAGTCAATGAGTACTTTTATTCATGAAGCACTCTGCAATGTGGGCCAGATTCTCAAAACCAGCCTACTAGATTTGCTTAAGTTGGTTAAATTTAAACTCCAATTGCACACTACAAGATACAGGATAACTAAATAGAGCTAATTTTCACCTGAAGAAAGTATCCCCTGTAACAAAGAAATTTACTCTAATTTTGTGTATACATTTGTGACCTGCACAGAATTAAGCTTACATTTGAATAATAACACTCACTGGAGTTTTTTTTGTTTTTAAATGAAAAGATTAGGACACACTTCCACCCCCATTTCCCCCCCAAGAAACAAAACACCCCAGAGTAGGCTTGGAACTGGAGCAAGAATAAATAAAATGTTTCCAAAATGAGGAAAATATAAATTTGATCAAGATAACTATTATAAAAGTGTCATACTTCACCACCAGAGCAACAAAAACCCCAAGTCATATAAACCCCAAAAATCCTGGATTTACAATGTTTTTAATAAATGTCCTCACCCAAAGAATCTCTTATTCTTTCCTTTCTGATTACCCAAACTCTTGTTTATATAAAAAAATATATCTGATTAATACATGTTTTAATATTGTTGTATTTTTTCTATTGAAAATAGAAATATATTTTTAGTAATAACTGAAATACAGAAACTAATTTCCATTAAATATATCCAGGTTGTGTGCATGTAACATGGCACTCTGCATCCACACCACCAGGAACAAAAAATGTGCAAAGGTGAATTTGAAAGTGCACAAATGTGATTTGGATGAGTTATGAGTGACCTTGAAACTCCATTAACAAGGAACAGACTCATACCTCCTCAGTTATGTATTTAATTGTGAGAGAGGTTCCTTCCAGATGTCATGTTGTTGGCCTTAGAAGCAGTGACAGGCAGAATGGATAACAAAATGATAGAGGAAAATAAAATTTTAAATTAGTCTGTGTTGACAGCATTTTTTAAAAGGCTTCTTTCCATAATAGAATCTTTAACTAAAAATTATTTCAATGTGGAATTGGGGTAGAATTTTTCAAGTGACAGTCACAGAAAAGAATAAATGCTTTTTTCCCCTCACTAAATGTCTGTGGTCCTGCAAAACATACATGCTTGTATAATCTTACTGAGTTCAGCAGGACTACTCATGCTAGCAAAACCATACTTGTAGCTAGAATAAGACTGGTACTGCCCTTCTTTAAACAAGCTCATGAAATTGGCATTGTAGAACACTGGTGAATCATCATCTTTAGAAAACTTGTTCCTCAGTTAAATCCGCTTTTGTTTTTTTAATGCCAGAAAGGCAAATTTACTTAGTGCACTACTGTTACCCAACTTAAATGAATAGAACTATTCCAACATAAGGTGACAACAGTTAATCAGGCCTAGTGTGTCTCACTCTGTGAACTGGTTGGAAGCATAATGTTTTCCGTGTTGCTTTCTGATTTTTCTTCTTAGCCACCAGTATAAAATGGCAGCCTTTCCCAAGAGTTAGCAAAACCATTTTGATTTACAATTTGTAAATAAGCAGTAAATACCATTATGATTAAATAAAGTAATTAGCTCATTCTGATATATACACGTACTATACTAATCACCCAAATGCATGTTTTAATGGTAGAGTTGTAATGCTTGAGTATATTGGAATATCATGTAACTCAAAGATGTTCTCCAAACTGTGTATAAATCAACAAAAGCATCTGCACCCAGTTTACATGTGACATGCATGTAGGCCTGCATGTGACTTCTACAGCACGCAGACACGTGCTTATTCCTCGATTTCCAGTAGCGCATATGCCATGCAAAAGTTTGGAAATGTAGCCCAGCACATCTGTGTAAGTTGACTGAATAAAATATGAAAGCTGTAATTCTTAGAGAGGTACAAATATTATGTTAGGCCTTTGCAGCCATTTTCTTGCATGTAAATATGGCTATTGAAGAGTTCTAAAGGTAATTGTCATTGATGTCATTTAGATATCTGTACTAAAAGATCTAGCTCATAGCAACCAGAGCTCCATTTCAGCAGACTGCTTTTTACTTCTAAAAGCACTTAGAAGTAGACTCAAGGCAACATATTATTACACTGCTGTCCTACATCTCCTATTCTGCCTATGTACAAGAGAACTGAATACCACAGCATGTAACTTCCAGCATCAGTTAGTGGTCGTACCACTGACCCTCAACTGGAGGATGATATGGCTGGCCTGCTCCCATGGGAAGAAGCACATCACCCCACTGATGGTTGGTCCTCTACTACCACTGGTGGAAATTATACTTAGTTCAAGCAGCAGGGGGCAGCACTTTTGGAACTGAAACCTTTTTGAGGTCTACGTGGCCACAATATATCTGACAACCATCTTTTACACATGGTTATGGCATGTTACGATCAGTTTTCTAGTGAATATTTGTCACATAGTAGAAGTATATGCTGAGTATTGAAAAAAAGGTCTAGAGTGGTGAAGAATCCCAAGGATGAATAAGTTTTCCAACCTAATCTAAAATTTAAAGCATAGAAAGTGTCAAGTGCTAAAGTAATTAAAACCCAAGGACCTTAGGATTTCAAACAGATTTCTCTCACTGTCCTCCCACTTATACACACAACAAAAGCTTGCTACATAAAATCATCAGTCATTTCTGCAAACAGTACTACTGTTTTGAGGCACTGGCTTACCAGAATTTTATAAAGTAATATAATGATAGGACCCATACATTTGGATTTAAGTAAGAGATAACATAAATATTTATGTCAAACTTCTTGATTGCACATTTGGTATTGGAAATTACATGGTCACAGAACATGAAAGAAGTCAAATACTTTTTGATCTACCAGCAAACTCTAAATACATCAATAAAGAAGCCACACCAGGCCAAACAGATTACTACTTTCAAGTAAGTTCATGAAAGTTTCCCAAACACTGTTATACAAAGTTACACATCCATGCTGAGTTATTCATCAATGTGTAGCAAGTCTTGCAGTAGGCCAGGATTTTATTGGCAGATAACTGGCAGAGGAGCTATGCAGTGTGATTAAAAATTCCAGTTTGGAAGCATTAACGTGGAAGTACTTTTATAATCTGAACAGGAGAGTGCAGTTCTTGAAGCTGGGAAGAGCAGAAGGGAAGAATGAGAATATTTTTCCATTTTAGAAATGCTGAGGCACAAAACACAGTTGATTCTAGTACTTTCATACATGAAATCCTTTCTCCTGTATGTGCATCATGTGTAACCGCAAAGTCTGTAAACTGCTTACTATTCGTCTCTGGTGTCCAATGAGTACAACTCCAATTCTTCTAATGTCACTGCAAGACAAAAAGTTTCATCTTGGATGTAAGTATAGTAAAGCCTCTTGCACACAGAAGTCTATAAATATATGATGAATCGCTCTGTTTCAGGACAGTTTACTTTCCTGTCTGAGACATGTAAAGATGATGCAAATGTTCAAGTTTTCTGCACCTGTCAATTCCAAATTTGTCTAAAGACAATTAAGAAAAAAAAAATCTTGTAGTAAGAGCACTGGTACCTGATGTGATACTAACAGTCACGTAACTTTTCCAAATATTGAGGAAGAACCTAGGAGGCTGGTTCTGACAGCCCATTTTTAGCAATGTATTATAAAATCACTTTTGCAGCCCTGAGGCTGAAATAGCAAAGACTGTGCTTCTGATGATTTGGGAAATGGTGGTGAGACATGGTCTATCAGAGAAGCAGTGAATCTTCCAGCTCAATCCACACATCCCTCCCAGTTTCCCTTCATCTCATTTAGACCTGCCCTCTAGATCTGCCTCCAGGCTTATTTACAGATCTGCCTCCAGGTTCATTTACAGAGCCTGTTTGACAGGAGTGAGGTCAACAGTCCTCAGCATCCAGCACAAGGCACTATTTTTGTTCTCTAAATATCACCAAC
This sequence comes from Piaya cayana, assembly GCA_013389865.1. Classification (NCBI taxonomy): domain Eukaryota; kingdom Metazoa; phylum Chordata; class Aves; order Cuculiformes; family Coccyzidae; genus Piaya; species Piaya cayana. The sequence continues at coordinate 159,910 of WAAB01001209.1, forward strand.
TGCAATATGCTAAGAAAGCTCATAGAGGTGGTGAGAGCAGAGGAAAGTTCAGATATGCCTTGTCAATTGTGCAAATCCCACTATGATATATCGTAGACATTACCTGCTTAGATACCCTCGAAAGTTGTTTGATGATAGTAGTGGAGTCCATAGGATAAGGCATGACCTTTATGGATTTCAAGAGTTCAAGATATCCAGTTCTGTATCCTCCAGATGAAGAGCCATTGGATAGCAGCAACTATTACGTACTAGTGCTTAACATTCACATGAGCGATATATATAACACTCAAGGTCAGCGGGGACTATGGAAAATATTGAGCGTCTTAGAAGATAAGAGTCAGCTAAAAGAATAAGACTTTACAGGGGGAAGTGGTATGAGAAATGCAGGAACAATGGATAGAACCCATCTAGGAAGGCATGATAAAACTGAGAAAGAAGCCAGCAGGCCTAGGCTAACAGAGGTTACTTCAAGAAAGGAGGAATCTTTCAAAAAGCTGAAGTGGTAACTAAAGAAAGAAAGAAAGCAAGAAAGAAAGAAAGTAGAAAGGTTGATGACCTCAGGTACATTATCAGTAAAAGCACAGTAAAGGCAGGCTAAAAAAGAACTTGAGGAGCAAGCAGATAAAAGACACCGAACAATAAAACTCATAATAATTTTTTTGCAACCTCACTGGGGTATTAGAAACCTGCCAGAGTGTCTGTAGAGTCTAATGATGATTTTGATATAAAATAGCACTGAAAGACTGGCCACTGATAGAAGACAACCAATTATTTGAGTTTATATTCACTGTGGAAGAAATTGAAGTGACTCCCGTGCTAGAGTGTTTGTGGAGTACTTGTCAGAGGACCTCTTGAAGTCAAAGACTATACTTAGCAGAGTTTTAAAATAGGGTTGAACTAGTGGAATTGGTAACAGGGATGTGAGCGAGAGAGGTTTCAGCTTTATTCTACTTGTGTAAAATTTTCTTAGTGCCTAAGTCATGGAGAGTAGTGCTAGGCAAAATAAATATTAAACTCGGACTTTTAGGCCTGAAATCATTACAGGACATAATAGAAGCTAGAGTAAAGGACAGAATTATTGGATAATTGGATAAATTATCTACTTGAATCACTATGGCTTTTGAAAAGAGGAGTTCTATTTTATAAAATTATTTGTTTCCAGTGGAGGAATCAGCATATGTTTGGATGAATACAATCTATTTGATACACTCTACTTGGATTTCCAAAAGCTTTGTAGAAGATTCCTCATCAAAGCTTTATAAAGAAAGTTAGAAGCTATAGCATACAAAGGTCTTTGTGTGACTAAATAAATGGCTTGAGGACAGGAGGCTAGGACTAAATTGTCAGGTTTTACAAAGTAGGTATCAATGGAAAACTGCAGAGACCTACTCGAGCATAATGATGTGAAATATTACTGTTCAATAAATCAGTAAATGGTCTGGAAAAACAGGTGACCACAGAAGTGAAATAGTCATGTCGGGAGATGGAATTGTTCAGGGCAGTAAGGGAAAGGGCCAGCTGCAAAGAGTTTCAAAGGGTCTTATAAGACTAAGTAAATATGCCATAAAGTAGCTGATGAAATTCAGTGTAAGTGATTGTAAATTGTTACACATGGGAGAAAACTGGTCCTAACTTCACAAATGAAATTACTGAGTCTTAACTGACTGTTTCTATCACTGATACAGATACTCCCAGTATCAAAGGAAAGATTAGGAATTAATGGAAAGGTAACAGACAACAGAACAGATCATATCATTATGCTACAATATTAATCCACAAATTCCCCAAACCCTTACATGCTGGGTGCAGTGCATTTAAAAAATGATAGAGGGGAGTCAGAGATGGTTGAAGAAGGGCAGCAAGATGTGGAATAACTTCCACATGAGAACTGACATTGACTTCAAGATTTTCAGAGCAAAGTAAGATAAGATTTTGGCACTGCTTTCAGTGATCTGGATCAATTACCCAAGAAATATTTAAGGATGTTCTCTGCCTGACCTTTGGCAGTGTTTGGTATGGTGGCAGAATCAAACTGACAGTTCTGGGTGTCTTAGTCACATCTTCTGCGTCATTTTGGTAAAAAAAAAAATTCCTGTATTTGTCTTTTATTAGCTTAGGTATCAAAGGAGATGAAAGCTCTGTTCCATACATCATGATAACTACATCCCTGCAGCATCCAAAGAAATTCAGATTGATTAGTCAATGTAGGGATAATAGATTACATACTTACTCAATACTCATTCTTGAAACCATATCCAAAGTTGTGAAACCTGCAGCCATGAAGTTATTTTTATACTGACCCATTTTTATGGAGTCCAGCCAGTCACTGACTGAAACAAACAAAGGATATTCTGGAACTTCACCAGGCGAATCTGTCATTCTGTACAAACAAAATGCAAAGGTTACCAAAGCAATATAAAACACGACTCTTTTAAAAGGCAGAAGGAATGAGAGAGGAGCCTGAGCTGTAAAGGTCAGATCTTAACCAAGGATCTCTTTAACTCACTACCTAAAACTTATAAATCATGTCAGCTTGCCAAGCTGCACTACTTAAACAATACAATTTTTTAAAGCACCGCAGCTCAGTAACAAACCAAGGAACAGATCTCTCCCACTGCTCTTAATTAATCCTGTGTTCCCACAGAGCGTTTCTTTACAGATCTTAAGTGTTCAGGTTGATGATAATTTGTAAATACAGTAGCTGAAGTAGAAGACAACCAAAATTTAACATGAGACACAATTTAAAGGTATGAAAATACTATGACATGATTTTACATTTATCTACAAAAAAATCCCCCAAACGACTCTTTATTGCTGTACCATTATGAAATGGCAACACTTTGATTAGTATTCAGAACCTAAAACTAATGCTAAAAGAAGCAAATTTTATTCTTTTTTATCTTTGTTTTTACATAGAATTATATAGAGTAGCAAATAAAAATGAAGGAGCTAGTTTAGTCATAGTTATGTTTCAGTTCTTTTCCCTAATATTATCACAACTGAAACAGAAAGATTAAAAAAAAGATTCTAATTTTAATGCATATATTTCCAGTCTTCTGTTATGTACCACACTGATGAAGGTTCATAACTTCCATTGACTTTGTACATTTTCTTACATATATAGAGAGACTGTAGGAACAGAATACAGAAAAAGCACACTATGGTTCATAAAAACTTTATGATAGCCTTCAGGAGAAAGATAAATTTAAAATGAAAATTTAGACAGCAAAAGCCAGCCAATATTAACTGATGGAACATGACTCACATAGCATGCAGGAAGAAACACGCCCTAGTACCTTAACATATCGAGTTTCAACCACACATATTCAAATACACTCACAGTGATTTTTATTCATATTATCAAGATGATAGAGAAACTGAAGCAGAACACTGTTAAGTGCAAACCTCAATTAAAGCCCTACCAAGGTCCCTTCCAACTCAAATTACTCTGATTGTATGAATCTATGGAATAACTGCTTAACTTGTAAGTTAACAGTAACACAGTCATCATTCAAATTGACAGCATCTCAAATGAATGATAAAACTTTCTAGAGCAGGTGATCTCAGCTGCAAGAAAACAGGCATATGTTTTTAGATCTTAAGTAATGCTTTAAAATAAAATAGATAAAAATGCATTACTTTGATGCTAAATAAAGTGATCCATTTACAAGCAGCAAGTCGTATATATGTTTACATGCACATACACAGAGACCAATAACTCTAGTGCAGAGGCGTTAAATCCCACAAGTGCCACTAGTCTGTAGGTGAAATGGCTGTAGCCCTAATGATAGGCTTTCCTAGTTACTTCTCCAGTCAGCCTGTCCTACAGCAAGTTACCAGTTTCAGTGTTCACCCTGTTGCTTAGCCCTTCTCCAAACCATATCAAAAACCCCATAAGCTCATCAAGGTTCTTAGTGAGACCTACTGAGGCTTTGAGAACCCCTTATAAAGTCAGTTTGGTCTCCATGAAAGAACCTTTATCGTAAGGTGAATTTGATCTAGTGAAAACAGTGAGGTCATCTGGATAATGAATTGGTTTCAGCTCATATCCAAGATCAGCTTGGATCAATAAACCTAAAAAAATTGTCTAATTCCTCCATCAAAATCTTGCTTTTCCTGTGGCTGCATTAATTTCTGTAATATTATTATTGGAAAAAACATTGGGCAACACCATCAAAAATTTGTTGTGGAATAGTAATAACATAATCTCTTATTTGGTCACTGTTGCCATTCTTCTGTAGATTTTAAGTAAAGATATAGTAAGCTAAGCCACTACTTTCTGCAGGAAATTATTTCAAGGCAGTTCAGAAATTGCTGAGCACTGTCAGATAGAGACACAGGCTGTTGAATAGAGAAAAAAATTAGTATGAGAAAACATGCACATAGAAGAAGCACCAATAAAATGAACAAGAGAGATTCACAGAGATTAATAATAAAGAGTGCACAACAGCACTCAGACAAAAAAGAAAAATGCCTAATACGATCTAGATGATTTGAGGAAAAAAGTCCTTATGTAATAGTTTACTACTAATAAAGTGAACCTTAAAAGAGGCTCAAAGTTATTTGAATCCCCATAACTTTATGAATTCAGAGCTTTGTGGCTCTTCCCCTACATAATACCCTAAACCAGCCAAAGATAGTCACCTTGTGCTATTAAAAAAAAAAAGTAAAAAAGTACCGAAAGGAGTCTTACACAAGTTCATCCTCCACTAGGGTGTGAAGGGTACTTGGATTGCGGATCAGTTTGTCTAGGAAGTTGACAATGTCACTAAATTTTGGACGGTGGTTCCTCTCCTTTTGCCAGCAGTGAAGCATTAATTGGTGAAGAGACGTTGGGCAGCCCATGGGAGCCGGGAGCCTGTAGCCTTCTTCAATAGACAGTATAACCTAAAGAAATACAATGCATATAATTACTGAGCATTAGTGTTAAATGCTGAGAGAACAGTGTAAAACTGACAATTATAAACCCGTGATAACAATTAATGGCACAGCCACCCTCGCTTCATATATTGCTGGGGCTTCACTCAGGCAATTGGGACTGGCAAGAGAGTGACCAAAGGAGATGCAAAGTATCTTGTAAACAGATTTTTAGGCTCTTTGGCCATCTTCTTCAAAGGGCCAAGAAAGGAGGAAGAGAAGAAAGAACTAACAAGTATCGCTATATTTTTTCATCCACCTGCAAGTTGATGTACTGAATGGAGTCACAGAGCCACAAACTAACCTCATACAGCCACTGCATACCAGGATGCTCTAATATTTCCATAATGAAAAATTATTAGTTTGTGGCAATGTCGTGGTACATTCAAGCACTACAAATGTACCTGGAAAATTTAGTTGGTAATGATATATTTATGATGATTGTTAGAGTGGGATTAATTTAGGCCACGTCCTGCACTCCCAGTTAAGAATGAAGCATAACTTTATTTTGCACAGCCTCTCTCAGAAACCTGGATGTCCAAGCTGTTTATGACTAAACAAAAGTTAATAAAATGATGTTGTTAACATTTGCCCTGAAGTGAGTGGAACTTTCAGATTCAGCAGATAAGGAGACACGTGTTTGGTCAGGATTTGGAAAGAAACTGTTCTGATGTCACAAATAAATCACACTGGTAAAAAAAAATGTCTGAAAACGACATTAAAGCCTCTGTGTGATAGGAAGTAGCAAAAGTAGGTATGGTCCATGAAAAGCTGGCTGGATTCATTCTATTAAGATTTTAAAAGCAGGAGAAAATGTTACAACATTCTGCAGTGGAATTGACATTGTCAGGATTTCTTGTATAAAAAAGAATGGAAAGAATAAGCTGTTGATCAAAAAGAAAGCTAGGAAAAAAAAGAGCAACCCTACCACACACACATATAATCCTTCCACACAAAAATCCAACGAGTGCTAAATGTTCTCTAAAGTACAAATGATTGTACAGAATATTTATAATAATACAGTGTACTTATGAGAAATGTGCCTACTGCATTTATACCCACTCTGGTTTAAGGAGACAATTTTCACACTGTTGTATGTACATGCTGCAGACATACTGATGCAGCTGTAAGGGTGCACACTAAACTGTTCACAGCAAATCAATGTTTTATAGCACTAGCTGTAACTTCAATATATTCAGACTCATTAACCTGGAATATATCCTCGTTCTTTTTTTGAATTCTGAATTAATGTTGTTGGGTCTCTTTAGCAACGTCTAATGCTTATGCTACAAGAATTATGCAAATAAATAAGATTAAAGAAGCTACATTAGGACCTTAGCTCCCCTTCATGGGATTGTAGAAACTGGAACAAGACTCTTGCAGCTGTACACAGCTGGGTGTCTGAGTTTTATAAAATGAGATGACTTGGTCCTAGAGTGCATAACCCTCTTGTATCCTGGCAGAGACACCTACGCATGGAAAAAAAGTGTTTGCCACGTGGCCGGGACTTGGATTTGCACAAGGCAAGTTTCAGACCCATCAACATCTGCACTGGGAAGTACAGGCTACTCCAAAGGCAGTGCTCCTTGCCATAGGGATATCTGAATTTTATGCATCTGGGAGTACTGGCAGATCACATTTGTGCAGACAGGACTGGCCATGCACACGCAGAGGTGATATCTAGCAGTAAATGATACATCAATATGATAATCCTTCCACCTGCCTTTTTGGCTACTTGTTTACCAACCTGGGATTTACTTCCCTGGTCCAAAGTCTCGGCTGCTGAAATGGCTGCTATAGTAAAAAATACCATCAGATTGCCAGAGAAATATTTCTTCCAAAATCTTGCCTCCTAGTGGTGAATATATCCCCCAGACTGCTCAGATTACAGGCTCAGGATAGGTGAAATTCAACCCCATGGGCATGAAATTTTATTCACAAAGCTGTCAAAAATGATGTACCTCAAGCAGTCTGTCCAAAGTGGCTTCATAAAACATAGGTACTTGTTACAGTGTGGGGTACAGCTTAGATGATAGTTGTTACTGAAGAAGCAATCTGTAGCAGCCTAGAAATGCATATATCATGGTCTTTACATTTAACTGTTGCAAAAAATGAATTTCTGAACTAAATTTGTTTTTAAGGCCAAGGGGAAGCTTCTCTACTTTTATAAGACACATAGCACTCACTTGACACAATAGAGAGCTGATGAGGTTTTTCTGAAGTAAATTACTCAGGAAAAAATCAAAAGCAACAACAAATTTCCAGATACATTTTCTCTGACATGCTCTATTTTACCAGATCTTTGGAAAAGAAGTTACAGTACATTTTGTTTTCTCTCTTGTTCCAAAGAACCATTTCATGAAGAGAAATGCCAGCTGGTACTGGGATAATTATAATTTCTCATTAATACCAGTACATTTTAGAAATAAACTGCAAACAGTGCCTCATTAGTGTCCCTTGTGAAGCAAGTATTATTTTTAGAGTCTAAGATGCAAAATGCAAAAGTAAGGATGTGTATAATACTGCAATAGGAATCAAGCCTCAAGGGAAGAATTAAGAGCTTTTTAGTTCCTTATTTATTTATTTTAGCTCCTGCTATGCTACTTGTACAGCACTTCTTTCTGAACAGAGGAGTTAGTTATCCGTATACCTAAAAGGGAAAAGTAGTACATTTTTCTTGGTAATATAAAATTAAATATGATATAATATAATATAATATGCAAAGACTATACATGATATATTTTAAATGCCTCTTTCCTTGCTGCTTTAATAGGTTGAAGAAGCACCATATTAATTGTGACAGAGTCTAAATATCTGTATCTACAAGAAGGATAAAGCAACAGCTCTAGCAATCAGCATAACTTCTCCCACATTGGCAAATGAGCATCCCACCTATTTCAATCAGAAAGAATAGGAACATTAGTTTAGTTTCTACACAAACTTAGCTCAGAATCTGCCAACAAAAAGGCCCATTATTGCTCTCTACTTCTAGTTTGGTGAAGAAGGCTTAATGGGTATCAAAAGGAAGAAAACATGAATATTCTGTATTGTCATCAAAAACTGAGAAAGAGGCTGTAGGTTTCTTTTCAGCAATAAGTATGGTTAAAACTCATTAGGAGGCCTTGTGGGTCAACATTAAGGTGAGTAAGATGAGCAGTGTTTTGACAAGTAACATATTTCAGCAGGCACAAATATAAATATGAGAGAAAGGGAATGTTTTTTACAGTTAACATAGCTAATTATTTCTATGCTTTTTAATGCTTGGGCTTTTATGCTTAGAAAGGGGACCATTCTTTTAATATATTTTTGTATGCAGATTATATTAAATGCTGGAAACTGTTAAATGCAGTTTATCAGTTTTGTTTTATGCTAGACATAGCTGTAAAGGCTGAAGACAGAGACAATATTAAATATTAATTGGGATATCATAATTATCTGAAAAATATTTTGTGTACTAGTACAAAAAATTATGCAAGTTTAGTTCCAAAATAATTTGAAATTGGCAAAAATGACATCTGAAAATTAAGCTGTAATCTTTCAGATAGCTTCATTATTAACAGTAACACAGATTTTTGCTTTTGAAAGTTAACTGACAGATTTTTTAATGAGATTGAGACTGAAGAAAGTCCAGAGGGACATTGTCCCTGTGTCCTGCTGACATCTGAAAAATCTGCCAGGGAGGAGAGGCAGCTGCTCATGCCTCATGGTACAGAGCCAATCCCAGGTGCCTGCCAAGTATTTTGATATCTATGGATTGAAAGTACTGTATTAGGGTAAGTTATTTTTACTATTACAAGAAAATTTCATAAATGTGAGGACTTCTATTATGTTTGCTACAGTAGTTTTCTTGCATATTGATTGCAATCCATTAAATATTGTCTTTTTTTTGAATACTGTAGTGCTTCAACATGCACTAATTTATACAGTAGTCTCTAACAGGTGTCCCAGTAGACTTCATTCACAGCTGTTCTACAAACCAAATGCACAGAATATAAATCTTCCTTTCCTCATATGAGCACTAGCAAGCCAGGCTCTTAGCACAATCTGTTCATAGTACACTAGTTTCCTTGGAAAGTTCAATATCTTAGCTAATGTTTATTAATTAAGCAATAAGACATGACAGACTGTGCAGCAGCCCTAATTAATGGACACCTCTGGTGCCTGCCACACATCTAAGAAGTGCATTAATCAGCACCAACGCAGGTCTGAAGTGACTTACCACAATAATAAAATGCTTACTTACTTAAACAAGAACATTTCCTGAAGTTAATAACATTTTTTGAGATTCTACATTATACCATGCACAGCATTAAAAAATTTATTAGAGGCATTTTCAGTTTTGGTCATCTAAAGTTCAGCTTCCAAATCCTTGCTTAGGAGTATAAACAGAGGGCACTACATTTGCACAAGTGTTGAATCTCTCTGGCTTGTACTGACCTGATGGGTACTTGCAAACAGCTGTGGTCTCTGGAAATCAGACTGGGTTAATGTACGTGTCAGGTATCAGTTTAACACTTCTCTTGTTATCAGCTTGGGCTCTTTGCTACCTAAGCTGGCTCCTTGTGATTTGATTGCTGTGACTGAGGGGTCAGACAAGAGACCCTTGGCAGGCTAAATTCATCCCCACCATTCATCTGACTGAAGATGTATTCACATGGCAAATAGACACTGCATCAGACAGTGCTGAACTTGCTTCCAGGGGCTGGCGTATCATTTGCTTCTATGTTGTGCATGTAAGAAATGAAAATTTAACAGGCAGCTGCTCAAAACATCACTTATTCAGCCGTGGTCTAAAGAAAGCAAATTAATTTTTAAGTTGTTTAATTAAAAAAGCAATTTGTAAGATGGAATGTGAGAAAATAGACCTGGTTTTGTGGAGAAAACTTGGAAAACTTGGTGTTTCTCAGAACCCCACTCAGGTCAAGAAATATTTTATTGTTAACTAGAGAAAAGTTTTATTATGATCAAACCACCAGAATTGTAATGTTAATGTTGCCAGGTATTTGGTTGCAGCAGAACCTCTGACTATACTTACGCAAGAACTTATCAACAGTTGTTTGCATAATGTGTCTTTTATGAATCCATTTAGTGTATGCCCCTCTCTGTTACTTTCCCTACTGTATAGACAGCATAACTGACCTTTAGGAAAGTCCTATTATTTCTGTAAAATAAGCTCATACGAATTCAGGGTAATTTATTGTACTAAAATATATGTCCCAATATCCCACAAATTAAGCTTTACAGTGTGTCTAATAACTTGAAATTTCCCAATGACATTTAGAGTCACTAAATGTATTTAGAAGGTCACAGGTGCTCACTGTTAACATTTTGGCAGTGAAAGCCTATAGCTAGAGCTCTGGAGAAAAGGAGCGCTTTGTGCTCTGTGTTGCTGACCTGCAGGGAAACCCCCGACCCAGAGTGAGTGTCATTAGCCTAAGTGGCATCCGTAGGGCTCACATCTTTATTCTGTTTCAATAGATACTTCTGGTTTTGATGTACAAGTAATTAAATTTTCCTATCTTCATGCTGTAACAGAATATTTAATATACTCTAAATAGAGGGATCGCTTTCTGAACTCTCACTGCTGACATGGCCTTGAATAGATATGTGGCAGGTGGTAATAGAGAGGAAGAGGACAGGCTGAAGCCAACCTCAAACAAAGAATGTGTCAGCTGGAATGAAGGTCTGTGTTGCTTCCTACTTTCACCTGGTGACTTGGGCTCTATGTGATGGTCCTAGAGGTCATTCAAACCCTCTTTGCAGGCAGTGAATAGTGGGGCTGAAGAGAACTGATAGGAAGTCTCTCAGTCTGTCTGTCTGTCTCTCCCCCCACTTCATTCCCATTTAATGGTAACAGCAGTGAAAGAATCAAGAGGTGGGCTGGTAGTAAAGCTGGTGTAAGGAGAAGGTTATATTTACAGGAGAAGGGTTATAATTACAGAAGAAGGATAGAGACACTGGCAGCTGAATTCCTTATAGAGACTTGACCCAACACCAGATGAAATTACAACTGAAATAGAGACTGAAATTCCCCATATTGTACAACAAGATCACACGAAGGTGGAACACAATGATACAGCAAAAACCCCAAGTTTTTTTCCCACCTCCTCAAGCTGCAGTCACTACCATCTGCCTATCACCTGCAGCTAGATAGGCAGGTAGACAAGGTGAGGGGCAGAGCTGGACTTATGGAGACGTGACATGGCAGTTGGAAGCACTGGCACTATGCAGAAGCCAGGCACCATGCAAGGGCTGACTGTTAAAATATATTTCTAGATTCATCAGCTTATTTAATCTCTAAGTAAACTGGCCATGAATGAGTTGAAGCAGAGAGAAAGGAGAAATAAAATACCAATTATATGCTGAGGAAAGCCAGGGAAAAGAAAATTGCCCACAACACGCTCAGAGGATGTGCCAGTGGCAACTGACAGGGGCAACAGCAGAAGGGACCATGAGCCATGCTGCATTTAAGATTCACACAGTCCCTCAACCAGGCAGTGCTAATGGGGATAGAAGGGAAAAAGTAGCTGCCCAGTGAGTCTTGCTTGTAAAGGCACACGCGGACATTATACTTACTACTCAGGGAGTGTTGGATGGACGAGAGGCAATGGGCACAAACTGAAAACCATGCAATTCCATCAAAAAGTAAGAAAATACTTTTGTATTGTGTGGGTGACTTGCACAGGTTGCCCAGAGAAGTTGTAGAGTCTCCATCCTCAGAGACAATCAAAACCCAGTTGGAGACAGCCCTGACAAAACTGCTTTAACCGATTCTGCTTGAGCAGGGGGGCTACAGTAGACAGTTTTGAAAGGCCCTTCAGCATCATATATTGTGCAATTCTGTGATTTGCTAGTAACTTTTTCCCATTTTCTTGTTCTGTTCATTTCCCCCTTAAAAGATAGCTCACTAACCATTGAAACCATTGAAACCATAGAAACTAACCATTGCATCTATTAGTTTGGAAAGGCAGAAAATTTGAGGCTCTATGTGCACTTTGAAACAAATTGCATTCCATGCAATGCAGAGTAACCAGCATGCTAATGATGAACAAGCTGGTGTTGCCATGGCTGTGTTCAGCTTTGCTTCTGAATGGAAAATTAGCTTAAGGAGAGCACCCTGGCTATTGTAATGTTGAAGTGATATCCCAGCTCCTTAGCAATCAGCTCCTAAAGCCACCACAGCTTTCAGTGGGGCTTTTTTTTTTAAGGACAAAAAGTGACAGTTTGCCTTAAATTACAGTTTGCAGGCTAGAGTAGTTCAAAAGCTAAGTGGCTCTCAGGCAAGGAAATATTTGGGGTCTGCCTGCTCATCTTCTTTTATTAACTTAGAATCCACTGGCCTGCTTGAATCAAATTAAGTAAGTTGTACGTAATAAGCAGCTGGCAGAGGTATGAAGTTGGTTGTAGGACACAGAGATGAGAAATCTGTACACAGATAAATTCGCACTGTGCCCCAAGGAAAAAGCAGCCTTGTTTCAGATGTCTAAGCATAGAGATCTAATTTTAGACTCTCTGAGGTATCCTGCCCAGGCTTCAGTTGTTGCTTCACAACAACTCTGGTCCTGCATCAGCCATGTGTGGAGATCTTAGTTACTCTAGGGCATCTCAAATGCCAGCAGATGGCTAGCTGTGGGAAATGGAATTGATCCTACTGGACTTCTCCGCTTATTTCACAGTGGATACACGATATATTTATAGTTCAGATAGTACAAAATAATATTGCCACTGAAGAAAAAGGTCTACCTCAGCTCAGTGGTTGCTTGTTCTCTTCAGATGGGCAACTGCCTGGTCATCAACAAAAGCATAGTTCATAACCAGGCACAGCATGCTTCGTCCCATACCTGTTAATTAAGGAGCACAGCAGGGAACTAGGCTGCTGGCAGGTAGATGCATGGAGGGGGCATGGAGGCTGCAGGAGAGAATGTCAGGGGAGAATGTTGTACAGTAGAGCTGGTCTAAATTACAAAGACTAAAGTAATAAGAGAAATACTGGAGAGAAGTAGAATGATAGCACTGGTAAGGCTGTAGAGTACAAATCTAAAGGAAAAGAAGCTGTATTAATTTTGCTATTCATTTCTGTTTTGGGTGGGTTTGGTAGTTGGTTTTTTTTTCTTTTCTTCCTGAAACACTCTGAAATGATTTTTTTTCTTTTTTAATTAAAAATCTCTCTTAGATCTTTATCCCCAAATGTCTCATTGTATTTGGTTTTGTGACACGGTTTTGGTAGCATGGCGGGAGGGTACATGGGTGGCTTCTCTGAGAAGCTGCAGGAAGCTCCCCCACATGTTGGATAGAGCCAATGCCAGCCGTCTCCAACACAGACCTGACACTGGCCAAGGCCAAACCCATCAGCAATGACAGTAGCTCCTCTGTGACAACATACTTAAGAAGGGGGGAAAAACCAGTAATTGCAGCTGGAGAGAGGAGTGAGAATAAGTGAGAGAAACAACTCTGCAGACAACAAAGTCAGTGAAGAAGAGGGGAAGGATGTGGTCCAAGTGACAGAGCAGAGATTCCCCTGCATCTTGTGGTGAAGACTATGGTGAGGCAGGCTGTTCCACTGCAGCCCACTCAGGTTCACAGCAGAGGAGACTGTGAACCCATGGGAAGCCCACACTGGAGCAGAACAGCAGGACCTGTGGACCCATAGAGAGAGACAGAAGTCCATGCTGAAACAGGTTTGCTGGCAGGACCTGTGACACTGCTGGGGACCCAGTCTGGAGCAGTCTGTCCTGAATGACTGCACCCTGTAGAAGGGACCCACACTTGAGCAGCATCTGAGCATCTGCAGCCTGTGGGAACGAGAAGTTCATGGGAGGGATCCCACACTGCAGCAGGGGAAGAGAGTGAGAAGTCCTCCTGAGGAGGAAGAAGCAACAGAACCAGTAGGTGATGAACTGACTGCAACTCCCATCCCCATCCCCCTGCACTGCTTGGGGGGAGGAATTGGAGAAAATTAGGAATAAAGCTAAGCCTGCGAAGAAGCGGGGGAGTAGGGGGATAGAGATGGATTTTCAGATTTGGTTTTATTTATCCTACTTTAATTTGATTGGCAATAAATTAAACAAATTTTCCCAAGTAAAGTCTGTTATTCCTGTAATGATAATTGGTGAGTGATTTCTCTCTGTCCTTATCTTGACCCATAAGTCTTTCATTGTACTTTTTCTCCCCCATCCAGCTGAGGAGTGGGAGTGATAAAACGGCTTTGGTGGACACCCACCATTCAACGACAGTCAACACGCCATGCTGATCAGTCTTAACAAGCAACCAGACTTGAACAGCTGAATAACTTAGCAACAATATAAAAAAAAATCTGGGAAAAGTCTTACCAACTCTTCAGAACTAATGCATAAGTATTCTAGTCATGTATGTGAGAGGGGTTAAGATAGGTTGGCTGATATTTGCATTTTGACATGGAGATTGATGGCTGGTGTGAAGACTGAGTATACCAGTTTAAGCTGTCATGAGGATCCATCAAACAAAAGAGTTACTGAAAATTTAAATTGTGGTGGTGAAAAAGGCATCCACCGCTTACCATGCTTTATTTTCTGGGACAAGCCTTCACTTTTACTAGAAGCAAACTTTTTTTTTTCAATTGAGAAGGTTTATTTCACTACAACTTTTGCAAAAAACCATAACTTCATTATGAGAGAGGACTCTCGTCCTGCACTGTTGTTAACCTTTTATGTAGTTTTTAAGGAAAACAGAATGCATTTAATCCTTAGAAAAGAGAATCAGGAAATACAATTCTCATGGCAGCTTAACTCTTAGAATGTACGCCCATTGAAGGGTATTGTTGGACTGTACTGGAGATAATGGTTTAACTTTATAACCAGAATAGTTCCAGTATTCTCAAGTGTTGATTTATAGCTTGATTGATAACTAAATCAACTTGCATATCTGATGCAGATTCCCAGGGATTTGGGTGAAAGCCACATATAGTCAGCATCAGAAAATGGCAAGCTTGGCTATGACTCTCTGTAATACGTCTAATCTATAGGAGGAAGCTAGTCAAGGTTTTAGTTACAGAGGGCCAGGTCTTCAGGTTTCATAAATTAATTATGTCATTGAAGTTGATAGAATCATGCTGATTTAAGTAAGCTGAGGTTTCAGCTAGAAGTGAATGAGAAAGCAAAGCAAAGCAGGGTAGGGAGTGAGAATAATTTTCAAGGAACAGTTCAACAAGTCACAGATTAGTCCTTGGCAGTACTTACATCCTGGTTTGACATCTCCCAGTATGGTCTTTCACCGTAGGACATCACCTCCCACATTACAATCCCATAGCTCCACGCGTCACTTGCTGAAGAGAATTTCCTGTAAGCTATAGCTTCAGGAGCCGTCCATCTTATGGGGATTTTTCCACCCTGTAAAATATGTTGACAAGCTATCAATATGACCATAATACAGAACAGAAAATGTTTAAAAGAAAACGAGATGAAAGATACCCTGAATACTGAGATTCTACATCCTGTATTCTGTCAATTTGCCTTGTCAATTTGTTGCAAGTGAAAAAGGAAGAAATTTGATAAAAATTTGGTTTTGTTTGTAGTCCAACTTGCCAAAACTAGCACTTTGCAAAAAAACCTCAATTCAAAGTACAGAATTTTAGATGATTCATGTTTGTTCAGAGTCATGTAATTAGTCAGAACATGCCTCTTGCTTGAAAACATCCCAAGCCTGAAATTTGTAGTACATTTGACATTTAATCTCTTTTCCTTAAATGAAACAGAAATATCTACTGCAAAATGGAGCATTGTAAGCACTTTATAAAATTATGTAAGCAGAAAGGAAGCTACAGCCTTTCTATTATTCTTTACTTTTGATAATCTCTTTACATTTTTGTTCTGCCCTTTAAATATCAAGGTAAATAGCAAACCAAGTGTGTTTCTAACAGGCTTTTCCTAAGATATTGAATAGCTTTGTTCTGCAGCTTTCAACTTAAAATGCAAGCGCTACCACAAAAAAATAGTATGTAAGAATTCAATCAACAAAATCGACTTGCTCTTCACAAGATCACAGTACGAAGAATTTTTCTCTGACATTAGTAATTTATACCATTGAACCTGGTCTGTTCTCCCATGAATAGTTTATATATGAAAACTATTTTCTTTTTTTCACAACAAAGTTTTTCTTCTCCAGACAGAATTCTATTTTAAAGTATCCATTTGTTAGCATTCTCCACATAGCTGTAAGAGAGAGAGCGAGCAGTATGCTTAAGGTGCCACTAGATGGTAGAAAGAGGCAGTCTAGAGCTGAGCTCACTCAGCAGCAATTGCTTTCAATAAGCAGTATCAGATTCTGCTTGGTGTTATAATTCTGTTTCTGACAGAAACAAAAGAAATTAACCAGAACAACCATTCGGCAACTGAAGGGAAGCCACAGTTAAAAACAAATATGTAAATCTCTGTTCATTTGCTTTGAAGATATTAAAAAATTGTGAGTTGTTGAGGCCTGATTTCAACTGACTGAGAAGATGCTTGTTCTATCAAAAAGTGCTGAAAAGAAGAACTCTTTGTCTGTGGTGATGTGCCAGTAAGCTTTATTCTCATCACTGAGTCTCAGCTGCTGCTGAAAAACGTATGGCTAACATTTATGTTGTATGATAGCCAAGATGTCCTTTATATGACATTACAGTTTTTGCAGCTGTTTTTTAAAGTCTTCGCTTGCTCAGTTGTGGTTGAAGTCAGAGGCAAACCACCTACTTACTTTAGCAGTAGTAAGGTAAAGTTAATACTTTATTTTGTATTTTTGCTGAAGCACCTCTCCTAACTCCTTTCCTTAATCCAATAACCTGGTGGTCAGATCCTTCCTCTGGCATGTAAGAGACACAAAGGAGTTTACTCCTCGCTTGCTGCTGTCTCTGAGCCTGTGTAGCCAGCACTGCAGGATGTGATGCTCTGAGTCTCTTTCTGGTACTAATCTTCTACTTGAGAAGCAATTACGTATGCTTCTGGGTATGAGGATAGAGAAACAGGGTGACAACAGAGATTTGTGACAGGATGTTCTCCAAGGAAAGAGCAGCCTATTTTCTTGTCTCTTCCCCAAGGGACAGTTAAAACTTCTAAACAAACAGGATAAGAGCATTTGGTGTTTGATTTCATGGTCCAGTTGCAATGGTGTTTGGGATATGCGAGTTCATTCTTCCTGAGGGAGTGGAAGAGTCAGTTATTCGTTGCCCCAAATGTACACTACACATTGAGCTGTCTGGACAAAAGGATGTGTCCTTTGAGAAACAAACAGTTTTGGGGTCTAACTATACTGAAGTACTGTTCAAAATATCTCCTCATACCACATAGTTATGGGTCTTATCCTTTTTACTGGATCAGGTTTAGTCATTTATTTTTAAACATTTTATTGCCAAACTTATGTAAGTTCATCCTTAGATCCCTGGCTTCTGCAAATTTTGGGGAACAATCAATATTTTCCTGGCCTAAGTCACAGGGTCGTGGCAGGCTTTTAACTCTTCCTTTGGACCTGGATACATGCAATTTTAAAAGGGTAAACAACATTCCTGCTGATCTGTATCACAAGAGACACTGATCTGACAACCCTAAAAGCCCTTTCTCATCAGTCCTGGCTGGCAAATTATGTCAGATTCTAATTTGGAGAGTTCTACTAATAATTTATGATTTTTTAAAATTTTAATGAAAAGCTGTATGCTAATAATTGAATATCTACTTGTAGGGAAAACCCAAATCTTTACATGCAAATAAAAAGCATTTGGCTATTTATAGATATTACTTTTAATGTCTATAATATAATATGGATACCATAATAGGAAAATATTTTTTTAAGTGCATCCTTTTCATAAATCTGATTATGTATTCCCAAACTACACTCAAAAAAAGAGATCATGCATCAAGCATCATTTGCAGCTAGATTTGTGACTGTTGGCTAAATATAAATGAGTTTTAAAGAATATGATTACACTCTACAACTACTTTCACAATACAGCTTTACTGACTGATCCCTTCTGGACTGAAACAGTAGTGGCTCATTGAGTGTGAAAATGAGAATGGAAAACAGTCTTAACAAAATTCAAGGCAATTCACATTCAAGGGCATAAAATGTGTTCAGTATTGTAAAATAAAAATTCTTTTCTGCTGGCTTTAATGATAAAGTGCAGAAAAAACTCTAAAATTTTTATAATGGATTAGTCTTATGTATGAAGATGTTATAAATGCAAATTTCAATTTAATTATGTTTGCAGAATATCTTTTTATGCAAAAAAAATTGTCTTATTTATTTGAAAGCCATCCAAAAGACGATTGCAATATGACAACCTTAAGAGATGTATATGACTGAACAGTAGTAATAACTGCTCATGCATAATAAAAAGAACATATAAAGTTTAGAGTAGCTGAAAATATATTTCCTGTTAGTGATCAGAGTAATAAACAGTGCAAAAAAATTGGACATGTCTTTTAACATTTTGATCTAACTGGGAAAAATAATCAATGCAATACTTGCTGTTTACACAATGACCCACCTTCAAATTAAGATAATTTATACATCTACATTTTAGTATTGTAGCAATGAAATCTGTCATAGCTCCTTGTATCAGAAAGCCCTTATGCAAACCCGTTTTCCTTTTAGGTTATTCTCTCTCTTTTAGGAGGTAGGGAAAAGGGGCAGAAGGGGTGTTAGGAACAAAATTGTGTTTCTGCCTTATCTCATGCATTAATAATGATATCAGTGATTAGCTAATTTTATTTTCACATAGTAAAAGAACACTAACAAAGCTATTGAAATAATTAGAATGCAGTCTTTTTTTTCTGTATGCTGCTAGCTGAATAGTGTCTATCTCCTGTTTTTTTCTTGATTGTAATTTAATAAGCAATTTTACTAGGCGGTGTCAAGAGTCCCCTTGGAATTAGAATACTAGCCTCACACTGCTTAGCTTGTAGAATTGTTTAGAGATTAGTCCTTGAAATGAAATTTACCCCTTCACTCACCCACACCTACACACAGGCTCGCTCTCCCTACAGACTTGGCAAAGCACAGTTCACCACACATTTAGAAACAAAATTGGAACTACATGTTACAGAATGGCTCATTCTTTACCTCAAGCTATGCATGAGAGAGAGTCAGCCCTCCCAAAATGCTGCCTCTTCTTTGAGCTTACAACAAAAACGTGTTTATGATCTGTTATGTGAAAAGGCAACTGACACTGTTATGTGAAGCAACTGACGCTGATATTACATATGGTCCAACAGGCCAGAATTGCACTTTTTGCCATCTCCTGTTTGATCTATTTTTTGTTTTATTTTACATATTAGACATATTTTATAACATAAAATGCATTAACAGTTTCTTTAATTAAATATTTAAACATATTTTAAAACTCCACCAGAACAATGTAACTGGCAGCTGTGGCCCATGGTTCTAGGAAGATTAAGGTCAAGGTGTATTCACAAGCTCAAACTGCATGATCTGAAAAGTGAAAGAGAGACCACAGGAAAAAAGAAGGAGGCTTGTTAGATGCCCAGAACTTTTGGCACACTCTTCTAGCTAATTAAAGTGAGGGGTGATACCACCTTGAACCTTAGATATAAAATCAGAAGTAAGATGTATGAGCTCCTACTGGATGTGCAGAGACAGAGATATACCTAAGCAGCTGTATGCAAGCACAGAGCATTAGACTTATGATTTCCCAGAATTAGCAGTGATGTTTCTGCTGAAAAGCTTGTTGTGTATTTCCCTTGAATGGCAGAACCTGCAGAGGTCTTGCTACAGTGATGGCTACAGTTACATTGAATGCTGAGGTGCAAACCCATCAGTTCCAGGTGCAAAAGCATGTAGGACTGTCTATTAATAGGACAAAAGGTACTGAACTATGTGCACCATTAGTCTAATCTGACACAGTAATTCCTATGCATCTGTCAGCTACTTTCCTTTATGTACAGTGTTACTGAATTGTGCAATAATTTTCCATGACACAAGTGTAGTATCTGTCTTTTTCTCCATCCCAAATGTCAGAAATGTGGGGAAAAAACCCCTTCAGAATGAAGAGAGACAAACGTAAAGAGAGAGATTAGTTTCAAATATTGGACATAATTCATCATTCAGTGCAAGAGCCTTATGCCACTTCACTGGAGCAATGCTTTTATTTAAGCATATGACTAATTTTTTTCATGTGCAAAGTTAAAAATAGTCAGAATTTAGTATCCTTTAACGATAATTGAGAACTATTCAGTATTATCAACAGTCTTCTCTGGTGTATATTGGAATATCAGAGAAACTACATGGCAAGATAACAAAACTGCTCTGAAAACGCATTTCAGGATTTGCTTTCATTATGGCCAGTTCCAGTCAGTTCTAACAGCCTTTCATTTCCCTCAGAATTGAAATGAACAAACCTCCCTGATTTTAAAAAAGACTGAGTTTTCCTTTAATCTCTGGGGAAATATTAATTATCTTTAAAATATCCTGAGTAACAATGCTAAAGTTAAATATGTGGAACTTGATTCCTCCCTCTCATCCCCACTTCCCCATCTCCAAGTTAGCTGTCCAGTTTTTCAGAACAAGTTATTTATGGCCTTGACAATATGTCATTTTAGTGACTTAACCTCTACAGTACACATGTATTTGTGCCTTCAAAAAGGCGAAAAGCTGTTGGATGGAAAGAATCAGTGTTTAAATGCTGGAAGAACACAGCCAAAATGAAACATTTGTCCACAGATCATCAGAAACATTTCATGTTAACTGGCATGAACATTAGTGGTATGCTTCTCCAAAACACTCCACCTAACCTGTCACTTTGTCTTCCTTAAAGGTCAACAGTAATATGATTCAATTAGTAGTATACATATACACAAAACCTCCAGGAAAACAGATGTATCCTACTCTACTGTCTTTCAGTTAAAAAAAAATATATATATATATATTGAAGAATTATCAAATGAAGAATGTTCTCTGAAACAGCTGGAATTCTCAGTAGTAGCAGCAGCATTTCCTTTGAAACAAAACACTTCAGCATGCAGTCTCTAGCCTTTTCTGAGGCATTGATCTTCACTTGGGTTGAAAGCGAATATAAGTCTGATAAAAATGCATAGCTTTGACCCTTAAAATCCACATGTATGAAATGATAGTGAATATTTCTGACCATTTATGTCTGTCCTGCATTCATGTTTCCTCAACAGTGAAATTTGAAGAACTTCATACAATGACAAAGATAGAGCAAACTACCAATTACAAGTGGTTGATACCATTATCTCATGTGTAACTAAATGAATCTTTTCTTCATAGCCTTGATGCTTTCATCTCCAAGATACTCACCGAAAGACCTCAGGCTTTTACCATTTATTTTAAGAACATATATTGGTTTAGTTTTAAATGAACAAAGTCATTCATTCCAGAGATGGAGCAACAGCAGGGCTGCCTCCTAAAGGCAGGGGAGCTAGGAGCAGCTGTCACTCAGGCTGGGCAATGCCCTCATCAACAGGGTGCACCCCACGGTGCCTGGGGAGAGGAGAGGGCAAGTTGGTGACAGCAAAGGGCACTGTTGAGAATGTCATAAGCATCAGGTAAAGGCAAGGTAGCAATCCAAGGCTAAGAAGAACTGAGCGAATGCAAGCACCTTCAGTCCAACAGTGTTGGGTGTTGCTAGCTGCAATGTCACTGGAGCAGGGATTGATGGCCCCAAGCTGAGCTAAAATGAGGTCTTTTAAAATGTAGTGGTGAGACTGCTATGACTAAGAAATCTCATTTTTAGGAATGCACCAATGAATCATATGGTATTGGGTGCTTGGCCCTAAACAGAGAAATTCTTTCCTTTTCTAAAATTAATTATCAGAATTAATTATCAGAACCATGCATCTCTACCACATCCAGTTTAGAACCTAGAGCACTACTTGACAGTAGTGATAGGAAGAAAATGTCATTTTCTTGAAGCTAATACTTCTGGTACAGTCCTATCCTTTTCAAGACCATAAATTTCAGACTATCTGCCAGCTGTGTCAGCACAGCTCACATTACAGCCATAACCAATTTCTTGAAGAGTCCTTCAGTCTGCACATCCAGAGCTTATCTGCTTTGCTTACACAAGGAGACCTACTGAAGTAAATGGAAAAGGTGAGAAAGGTTTGTTCTGAGATGCTTATTTGAAAGATGCCTTATGTTGCACAACTCCATAACAAAGGAATTTGCTACAAGGTCCATTCTTACAGCAGAACTGAATTACCAAATATAAATAGTTCTCTAAAACCAAGTAATTTAAATTGAAAAAAAAGAAGACATAACAAGGCAGATGCTTTCTTAATAGCATCAACAAAGACTTCTCTCTGAAATGATGCCCCTGACTTGCCTATGGCACCATGAACCAACCATTTATCATCGGATCAGAAGTAAACTGTAGCCATGTGCAGCTTGAGCACTTTATGTCATTAACTATCATTAACGATTTCATAGCTAGTGATTTCCAGATGCTTATTGAGCTGACATGCACAACAAACAGGTACCAAGTTTCAGTAATCAAGTGGCCTCTCTCTGTGCTGCCATAATGCCCATGTCATTCATACTTCAATGGCCTTGACCCTGAACCCCTGCTTAATTCCTTCCACGCCATGCAATTTTAAGTGGCCAATAAAAAACTCAGAAAATTGAGGACTTGAAAACCTGAAAATTGAGGACTAAGTGAAATGTATTTAAATGCAAAACTGAAACAATAAAGGCTATGATGCTGTCTCCAGTATACATTAACATATTCCATTCTTCATGATTTCACATTAGGGAGAATGTAGAAACCTAGATACTTAATTATACCTCTTCCTCTGGGGTACATGGATTTTATTTATCTAAGACTTCTTCAAAACTTTATTCTAGAAATGTATTGGAAACTTCGCAAGTATCAGGCTTTTCTTTTGAGAGTTTCAGTGTTATACAGATGATGATGATCAGAATTAAAGGCTGAGCTACTATACAAGTATCATTCTTTATTTTTCATCTCAGAAGCATCAGGAAGTGCAGAGGAGAATTAATATCTTAGTAACTGATGAATTAAATGTTCTGCTCACATTCTTGTGAGGTCAATTCTCCTTTTATCCTGAAGGAGTTTGTCAGTTCTTTAAGTTTCAGTCACTTCATGGATAAGTAGCTGGTCAAAAGACACGAAACAAACCGTCAGAAAGAAAAGGTCAGTTTTTCGAGCGGCATCCTCCAGGGACCATTGCTCATGTCCTGCTGGCAGTGTATGTAGAAAGAATCTACAATACAGGCTTCACAGTGAACAGGTAAAAAGGTGCTACCAATCCAAAGGTATTCATTGTAGTAANAGATGTATCCTACTCTACTGTCTTTCAGTTAAAAAAAAAAAATATATATATATTGAAGAATTATCAAATGAAGAATGTTCTCTGAAACAGCTGGAATTCTCAGTAGTAGCAGCAGCATTTCCTTTGAAACAAAACACTTCAGCATGCAGTCTCTAGCCTTTTCTGAGGCATTGATCTTCACTTGGGTTGAAAGCGAATATAAGTCTGATAAAAATGCATAGCTTTGACCCTTAAAATCCACATGTATGAAATGATAGTGAATATTTCTGACCATTTATGTCTGTCCTGCATTCATGTTTCCTCAACAGTGAAATTTGAAGAACTTCATACAATGACAAAGATAGAGCAAACTACCAATTACAAGTGGTTGATACCATTATCTCATGTGTAACTAAATGAATCTTTTCTTCATAGCCTTGATGCTTTCATCTCCAAGATACTCACCGAAAGACCTCAGGCTTTTACCATTTATTTTAAGAACATATATTGGTTTAGTTTTAAATGAACAAAGTCATTCATTCCAGAGATGGAGCAACAGCAGGGCTGCCTCCTAAAGGTAGGGGAGCTGGGAGCAGCTGCCACTCAGGCTGGGCNCAACGTTTTAGGGAGTAGGACTTTGCATTTCACTAGGATTAGGAATGCACCAATGAATCTTATGGTATTGGGTGCTTGGCCCTAAACAGAGAAATTCTTTCCTTTTCTAAAATTAATTATCAGAATTAATTATCAGAAAGGCTGAGCTCTACCACATCCAGTTTAGAACCTAGAGCACTACTTGACAGTAGTGATAGGAAGAAAATGTCATTTTCTTGAAGCTAATACTTCTGGTACAGTCCTATCCTTTTCAAGACCATAAATTTCAGACTATCTGCCAGTTGTGTCAGCACAGCTCACATTACAGCCATAACCAATTTCTTGAAGAGTCCTTCAGTCTGCACATCCAGAGCTTATCTGCTTTGCTTACACAAGGAGACCTACTGAAGTCAATGGAAAAGGTGAGAAAGGTTTGTTCTGAGATGCTTATTTGAAAGATGCCTTATGTTGCACAACTCCATAACAAAGGAATTTGCTACAAGGTCCATTCTTACAGCAGAACTGAATTACCAAATATAAATAGTTCTCTAAAACCAAGTAATTTAAATTGAAAAAAAAGAAGACATAACAAGGCAGATGCTTTCTTAATAGCATCAACAAAGACTTCTCTCTGAAATGATGCCCCTGACTTGCCTATGGCACCATGAACCAACCATTTATCATCGGATCAGAAGTAAACTGTAGCCATGTGCAGCTTGAGCACTTTATGTCATTAACTATCATTAACGATTTCACAGCTAGTGATTTCCAGATGCTTATTGAGCTGACATGCACAACAAACAGGTACCAAGTTTCAGTAATCAAGTGGCCTCTCTCTGTGCTGCCATAATGCCCATGTCATTCATACTTCAATGGCCTTGACCCTGAACCCCTGCTTAATTTCTTCCACACCATGCAATTTTAAGTGGTCAATGAAAAACGCAGAAAATTGAGGACTTGAAAACCTGAAAATTGAGGACTAAGTGAAATGTATTTAAATGCAAAACTGAAACAATAAAGGCTATGATGCTGTCTCCAGTATACATTAACATATTCCATTCTTCATGATTTCACATTAGGGAGAATGTAGAAACCTAGATACTTAATTATACCTCTTCCTCTGGGGTACATGGATTTTATTTATCTAAGACTTCTTCAAAACTTTATTCTAGAAATGTATTGGAAACTTCGCAAGTATCAGGCTTTTCTTTTGAGAGTTTCAGTGTTATACAGATGATGATGATCAGAATTAAAGGCTGAGCTACTATACAAGTATCATTCTTTATTTTTCATCTCAGAAGCATCAGGAAGTGCAGAGGAGAATTAATATCTTAGTAACTGATGAATTAAATGTTCTGCTCACATTCTTGTGAGGTCAATTCTCCTTTTATCCTGAAGGAGTTTGTCAGTTCTTTAAGTTTCAGTCACTTCATGGATAAGTAGCTGGTCAAAAGACACGAAACAAACCGTCAGAAAGAAAAGGTCAGTTTTTCGAGCGGCATCCTCCAGGGACCATTGCTCATGTCCTGCTGGCAGTGTATGTAGAAAGAATCTACAATACAGGCTTCACAGTGAACAGGTAAAAAGGTGCTACCAATCCAAAGGTATTCATTGTAGTAAAGATGATGGTGATGATGATTGATCACAAAAATTTGCCAAAAAATCTTATGGTACTGAGTCTCCAAGTAATGAAATGGCACAGAATTCAATGTCAGAGTGATCTACACATGATAGAATGGTCCTAAATTTACATAAAAATATACCAGGACTCTGTACTAAGCTTTCACAGCTCGAGACAGATCCTGTGGTATAGATGGCTTTATAGCATTATCAACTTCATGCTCAAAAGCAGACTAAAGGGAAAAAATTAAATTAAATGACAGAAATGATCAGGAAAAGAAAGAAGCACGGCATTATTGAAACATAGGATATTCCTGCATATTGCTTACTGATTGCAGTCTAGATCCCCTAGCCCAAAAAGATGCATTGAAACTAAACAGACCTGTAGAAAAAGACTAGGCTAGGTGTACAAAGGTATTGAATAAAAGAAACTAAAGGTATTGAATAAAATATTGAGAGAAATGCAAAAGAGCATCTGGACATAATGGAGTGAATAACACATGCAGAATATATAACCAGGGCACATCAAATATAAGTAGCAAGTAGCAGACTAAAACTATCAAGAAAAAACATTGCCATGGGATGTTGAGGACTCTAAAAATACAAACATCTCCAAAAAATATCTAGATACACTTATGGAAGAAATATTAATGAAAGATACATATTAAAACCCACCTCTGATTTAAAGAAGTCTTTGAGCCACAGACTGTTAAAAGCTCAATGACCAGTACTGAGCATGCGTCACTGCATGTGCACTCTCTCATTGTAGGCTCCCTTCTAATTTGCCACTTGCCTGTGTTTTGGATACAAGCTACTGAGCTCAAACACATTGCAGCTGTCTGAATTTGATGATTATTCCTTTCCTATGATCTCAGTTCACTTGCAGGTAAAATATAAACTCATGATATAATAGTGTAACTGGAAAAAAAATGGACGACGAACAAGTTATTGACATTTTGGGGGAAAGTTAAAGACAATTAAAAAGTTAAAATCAAAGAAAGGCACCTGAAGTGAGTTGTTCTTTGATCTGACACAGTATAATTGTAGATGACTATCTAAGGGATCACAAAGCATTTGGGGTTTTTTTTGTTTATTTGATTATTTTATTTCTGTGTCTTTGTACAATACTCCAGTGTTTGTGGATATCCTTTAGGACTAAGCCCTTTGACAAAAAGAAGTGTCAGTAAGTTTCAGCAAAAGAAAAAGGACCAAGTACTAAGCAGAGAAACTGGTAGACTATTATCCACTAAAGTACTGCCCTGGGAGTGTGGACTGGCTACTGGGTGAGTGTGTGGAGGTCATATGTTTGCACCATGGAGGGATGACACTGTCTTGTACAGTTTTTGGTCTTAGACTAGACATTAGGAAGAATTTCTTCACCATGAGAGTGGTGAGACACTGGCACAGGTTGCCCAGGGAAGCTGTGGCTGCCCCATCCCTGGAGGTGTTCAAGGCCAGGATGGATGGGGCCTTGGGCAGCCTGGGCTGGTGGGAGGTGTCCCTGCCCATGGCCGGGAAGGTGGAACTATATGATCTTTAAGGCCCCTACCAGCCCTAACTATTCTATGATTCTATATCTTTCATTAGAATAAATAATTTAACTTAAGACAAAAAAGGAAGTATAAGTATTCCTAGACTGTTAGGATGCATTTGTTTAATGTCTCTAAGTGTTCCCATAAACTGCATAAAAACATTTTTTATATATTGTAGGGGGGATGGAAGAACAGATGCTGATGAAGGCAAAGCAGCTGAGTCCAGGGCTGTGGGTCAAGAACTGTTACAGAGGCCAGGGATCTGTCAAATAATGTGCACCATATCCTGCCTTTCCATTTAGACACCAGGAGGGATGAAGGCCAGGAGTGGCTTGCCAAGGCCAGGGTGGGCAGCGAGGCTCAGCAGGAAAGGTGACGGCAACAGCCACTTCTGCTGTGCTAGATCAAAAAGCTCCCATGCTGCCCTGCTGGTTTTCCAAAGAAATGAAGCATATGAGTCGTAGTCGTACTGTCTATGTGTCAGCCAACCCTCTGGCTAGGAGATTTGAATTGCTGGCAGTTTCAAGAGGGTTGGATGACATAACGGTAGGGACAAGAAAGACCTCAAAGAGTAGACGTGGTGTCTCCTGTTCCTTTAGGCACTGCCACTTGCTCATTAGCTGTCTTTTTAGGAAAACTGAGATCTCCCACTGTGCCCAGTCTGCCAGTTCTCTGCAGAGATGTCAGGTTCGCCATGATACCTCAGAGGGCACCGGACCTCTACATATAGCTAGCTGGTTCCTTCCTGATTTCTCACATATGTAATGAAAAACTGTATGTAAGCAAAGGAGAGAGAGATTGCAGTATTTCTTTTGAGAGAAATGCAAAAGAGCACTGTATGAAGCCATTCTTCTGCATCAGCCAGCAACTAGAATGCAGCAGCTCAGTGGCCAATCAGGCTGCACAATGTCAGGTGTGATGTGCCGTTCAGCTGCCAAACTAGGCAAACATTTGGGCTATTGAGGAGATAGGAATAGAGATGTGGAAGAGGCTTATTAGTAATTTGGTATCATATGAGGCCACAGGGACACAGGAGGGATCCAAGCTTTGCAAGGGAAGTGAAACTGGTGTAGCACAGCAGGAAGCTGAGGTACTGTGAAGGTGGTACGGGGAGACTCTGCGAAGATGAGAAGTTATGCTGCTGAGATAGCCTGAGAACTAGGATAAATGAAGCATAAAAATGAAATTGATGTACATAACAGAGCCCTAGGAAATACAGATGCTTCCCATGAAATAATTTTTTCCCTGACCTCTGACCAAGGGAGGTATCCTGTTGCAGCAGAAGTTACAACAATGTTATCATACAATAACTGTACAAACATGGATGAAGCATATCGCCAGAAAAATAATTAAAAAAAAGTACAATCAAGAGTAGTTTTCAGTCCAAGTTAGGAGCTGCTTCACGACAAAGTTTCTCTGAAATTTCTATTTGGTTTAGTGATGCACTGTTATCGTCCATAGATCACTGCCGTGTGGCAGCATGTAAATTGTTGAATAATAGGATAACCATCTGTTTGATGATGAATAGTTTGGCACAGAAATGTGGTTAAGCCTTCCTACAGACATCTATGTTCAACTAAATCTCTGTCAATTGTATGAATAAAGGTCACCGAACGTCAAGTTAGCTTCTGTTTCAGAGTCACCACTAGCTTACCAGGACAAAGCACTGACTGATGCTTCTAATGGTAGCTCCAGCCATACAAATGGTAATGCCAATTTAATGTATAGTATTTATACTAGCCTAACATTTACTCACAGACACCAAGAACATGCTTCTGACCTTTATAACAGTGAAATTTCTTAGTACTGCACTTCCTAGACTTTTGTACTTCTTTTCTATGTCTTGATATAGCTTAATTTAGGCTGTCCATGAATTGTGGCACTGAGATACCTTTTGTACTATAAGTTCGTTGAATTTACTTTTTGTATTCCCTAGATGGCAGAAAGTTTTGAGTAATATACTATTAGATTATCTTTTTTTGATGATGCATCATATTAAATCATCATCTGACTGATGATAATATAATGGGAATAACATATTAACATAATTTATCATCCCTGTACCTTGCTCAGGGGATATTTTACTTTATCATGTAATATATTAATTGTCACTTCCATGATATATTACAGTAAGACATCATCACAATGAAACATTTTGATGAAGTAGTACTTAACAGTAGAGACTATTATCTAGGAATAAACAGCCCTTAGGGGTACTTTGTTTAACAGAACAGTGTAATACAAAGGTAGGAAGATACATGGCATAATGAGACATGTGATTATTCTCTGACATCAAACTTGCCACTGGTGCTAGAACAGCTGTGCTTTATCTTGGAATAGTAATTTATATAAATTGCTATATACCCTCTAAGCAGTGGTGACTTTTGCATTACCTTCATGAATTCACCGAAAAGCTTCATCAAAGTAGTTGAAACTTATTTTGACCTTTTAGAATGCATCTATGAATTAAAAAAGCCAGCGTATTTATTTCACAAAAAAAATACCCAATTACAAATGATGAAAAATGAGGAATTTTTAAAATGAGAAATATTAATTTAGCAGAGGTAGATTGGGAAATGACCTCTTTTTTTTCAAACACAAATTCATTGAGAGGCATCAATTTAAATAATTTTAGCATTCAGGCTTCATGTAAATTAAGCCCATGTATCTTGCTAAGTTATGGCAAAGCTGTTTAAACTCCTGTCTTAAGGCACAGAAGCAGGACAGTCATGTATTTACACGGCCAGCTTGCTTAATATGCTGGTGCAGCTTCGCCGGGAAGTCCCTCTTTGTGCTATAAAAAAGCGTAGGCACTGACTTTTTATTTTCAATCATCTCAGTTACATGTATGTATTGAAAAATGAATATATGCACATGCTCATACATACATATATATAAGCAGTGGATTTCTAAAGCCCTTCTGGTGGACAGTGAAGCAATATGCATTTCAACAGACAGCTACCAGCCCAGCTGTGCCTGCATCTGAAGGCAAACTCTTTCAAATAATAGCATTAAAGAAGAGAGAGTAAATCAAAAGCGTTCAGCAGAACTTAATGGCATTTTAGGAAAAAGGATTTTTCTCCTTTGTCTACAGATAGTTGACAATTTACCTTGGTTTACAGATTTGCTCCCCTTGATTTCTGGATTATGACCTTCTATACTTAAGGAAACTAAGGTCAACCGTTTTTGATATCAATGAAGTATGAAGTTATGGAATACTAATACATGGGTTTTATTACTTATTCTCAAGATCTGTGTAAGGTGCTAACGTTCAAGCCTATCTTCAAAACCAGAAATTCATATAACTTCAAGACCCAGATTCTAATCAAAATACTAAATATTTTAACACTCACGATGAGCTGGGTATATTTTATAGCATATCCATCCCTTCATTGTTTGTTTCAGTGTAGACTAGAAAATTTCTGGGGTGGACTTGTGATCGTGCTCAGTAATTTCCAACAACCCACAGAGTCTCTTTAGTTCTGAAAAAAGAACTCAAGTCTTGCAAAAGATGTATATCATACTTACACTTGGTACAACCAGTAGCATCAAGGTGAAAAGTTTTTCAGGCAATGCTGTGCCCAGTGATTTAATATCACCAAAAACAGTACTGAAAAGAAACCATCATCCCTAACCAGCAATTTCCAGCCCACTGCTTGATTTATTCTAGGTATGAGAGCTCACTAATTACAACCTCAAGAATGTGCTCTGGGAAATTGATATAGATGAGCCATCTATCCTCCTTAACAAATTTCCACATCTTTTGGCATACTCTGAAACTTTTCCCATGGCTAGGACATCAATATCTCCACAGCATGTATTCTTATGACTAATGAATGATAGATTAGGCTGCACTTTTGGTATAATTCAGCCTAATATAAAATTAAATAAATAAAATGCAATGGCCCCCATTCCCAATCACACAATCACTGACAACATGAAAACCATTTAAAAGGAAAAATTTGACATACAAATGCACTATTTTCTTCCTAGGATAAGGCAGAGCATTCAGAAAAGAAGCCCTTCATTGCTCTTTCTGTCTTGTCTTTCTGTGCTGCACCCCACAGGACGTGCACAGAATGCTCACCCACCAATGTGGTTGTTCTCGTGGTTGTCAACTTGCATCAGGTGTGCTGTATACTTGAATTGTTCAATGGGTCCTCACATTTTAGTGCCTAGACTGAATATTCATCTCTTCACATCCGTTCCTGTGTTTGGTTTTGATATTTTATTCCATATTTGGCCTTTTTAAAGTGCTTCAACATCTATCATATATTTAAGTTCTTCAGCAATGGGATACGGGTAATTGCTGCTGCATTAAAAATGTCTACCAGAACCAAGCATGAGGATATTGAAATTATTTTGTTTATTTTAGCATTTACGGGTTAAAAACCCCAGGGTTGAAACTGCCTCCTTTAGATTCATAGTAATCATGGTAAACGTACCATACAAATACTTTGAGACAGTTAACCAATCCTGGTTTTGTATAATTTCCCAATTGTCTTCACAATTATATAAAAACCTATAAAGCATTTATTGAAGGTATATGGACCAATAATGATTTTTCCAAGCAATGCAACCAAATTAGGAAGAGTTGTTTTTCACACTTCATATTTTTTAAGTATTTCAAAAAACAAGAGGTGATTTTGTTGAAATGCGTTAAACATTAATATGGTTCAATAATGCTGCTTAGGCATTTTATTCTTTAGAGTACTTTACAGCTCATAACTAATTACTCTCATGGCAACCCTGTGAAGAAGCTATTGTCTGCATTTAAGAGCTGGAAAAGCAGAGACAGAGGTTTAGCACTGTCAAATATGCTGAATATCTACAACTCCCACTATGAATAACTGCATTTCTAGATGCTCACTGTTACTGAAAACAGACTGTAAATGATTTATGATGGATAGAACTGCAAGGTAAAAGAGCAAGAAACTCTAAGATAAAGTTCTGGCTTATGCAGTTGCTGGTTTCCTCAGCTGTGCCTTTCATCTTGCAGTGGAGAGCACTTGACAATGGATTTTGTACTTATAAAAACAGAAAAACAAATTAATGACCAGACACTATGAATGCTTATGTAGACACTTTTCTTCTTTCTAGTCTGTTCCCTTAAGTCAAAATCAACATATATATTTGTAAGAAATAAATAATTACAGACAAAGAGGGACCATTCCTGTTTTGGTACAGAAAAATCAAAATTATTCTCACAATACACACCTCACCAGGAAGGGATGCAGTACGGCACATAAGGGAAGATATTACCTCTAACTATTCCACGTTGATGTAATCTTTATAATACTTACCAATCCTAGCATTATATTCCATATGCAATTGAGCAATGTTATTAAAGTTATCAAGCAACAGTTACATATATAAATCTGTAGACTGGTAAAGAATAGGTTGCACTCAGTATAATAAATCAAATTATTTCCTGAGTGTGAGACTGTGGTGCACCTCCCAAAATACAATGGTGCTGATCTCCTATCTCTGTTCTTTGTAAACACTACAAAAACAGCAGAAAGATATTTAAGAACGTACAGTCTGTTCCCATTTCTTTTTTCAGTTTGACTCAAAAGATCAGAAAGCAAGCTAATAATAAATACTCTTTTTTGTTGTTCAACCTGCATGCTAGCTTTCATAATGAAAATTCAGTTTCACGTTTTAGCCTTGCATTTTTTTTTAAATCTTCTATTAAATTTTGTTCCACTTATAATTAATTTGATTAAACTCACATTATCACCACTCACTGAGCTGCAGGAACAAAATGTTGGCTTTAATGTCTTGCTCTGGGACTTGTCACCCAGCCAAATACACAGATGTTCCAATGAACATGCAGTATTTGCTCTGTTTCTAGGATAACCATCATGGTCTACTTTTATCTACAGTGTCACAATCCTGTATCAGTAATCAGTAAAGATCAATTAACTCCCTTCACCTATTCTGTCTATAGCTCCATATTTTTGATAAGATGATGCAAAGCAGGAACCAAAGTGAAAAAGGCAAAATTAGGGGAAGGGGGAAAATCCTTGTGATCTCCATGCCTCATTACCAAAGGTTTTCTTCTTTGAATATCCCTTTGCAATTTTGCCTAATGTGACAAGATGTACAGTTTCTTATAATCAATGAAGTAGGTACAAGTAATTATACTTAGAAACGCGAAAGAGTGCAAAATTATGTTTAGTAGCCGGGTAGAAATGAGAAGATCATGATGGTTCGTAAGTGTGTGAATAGCCATCCCAAAATCCTCATGAGGCCTTATTTTTGTTATGTTACTGAAAGATATCGTCCTTTAAAAACTTAATAGAACAGAAAACCAGGATTTGTTCTTTTGAAGCAGTTTGGCATAAATAGTAAGTGTACATAAATGAAGGAATTGTTAGTGAGCAATAAACAGCTAGCTCCATGGGCATGTTAGCCACACAGCAACAGCAAATAAAAATGTGTGATACTTACAAAATCTACAGGAATGCTTAACAGCTTTGAGGTGCTGTTCACATAGTATATATAGCTGGAGTTGCATGGCTACCAAGAAGTTATGTGCGTGTTCACTAAGAGAAACAGCCTTTTTCCATGGAAAATCTACTAAAACAAACACTTCTAATAACAGAATAAAATCTTGGGTGGAAAGATGCAGGTTCCTTGTAAATGCTTATCCCAGCCTTGTTCTCCATGAAAAAAATATGACTCAAATTGCAAAAGTTCACTATTTTTTAATAAGTGCTGTTGGAGGGCATTGTTTAAGAGATGAGTATTTCAAGTTTTCTTACTGTTTAAAGAACTAGGAAAAAACTGAAAGCATTGGTATTTCAGTCCCATGATTATTCCAAGAGTTGATTCTTCCCAAAGAAAGATAACTCAGAGTAAAATCACAAGTGCTGACAAGTGAGATGCTAGGAGTTTGTGAAGCCCTGCCTGTGTGTCTGCTGTAATTAAATCTGTAAAAACGAATGTGAGCATGCCATGTCACTATTCCTCTTAATGGGACAGACCTGAGCAGAACTTTTAAAGCAAGCTAAAGTTGCCTCTTATTTTAAAGATTCTTCAGTATTTCACATCAATCTTCATTTATGACTTCATATTTTTTATACATTTTTTAACTGCATATATTACCAAAGAGCATCTGTTAGTATACAGGCAGCCAATAGAAATACATTTTACTATTGTTTATAAACAATTCTGTGCAAAAAGCCCAGAACTATGCAATACACCACAGATAGAAACCTAAAAACAAAACCTCAAGAGATTGTTGAAAAAAACCCCCAGTATTATGGGGTATTTGTGGCATGTAGGATGTTATATCACCCCTGTAACAATCTGAAAACTTTTCTGTTTCCATGTTTAAAAGTTGAAGGTGTTATAGCATTATTCATGTGGAAAGCTAAGTGGAAAAAATGTGGCAACCAGAAACTGTTTCTTGTTTTTATCTAAACACCTCATTATATACAAGAATTTCAGCTACAGTGCTCTCTACACAGGACTAGAAACAGGTACCTCAGCACAGAGAAAATACAACTTGTTGCACTGCAATCTGCAGCTTTTGGGAGATCATGGGAATCAAGCACATAATAGGTTGATTTCACAACACTTGGTGAAAAAGCAAAGCTGAACTGACATTTGCATGGACTTAAAAAAAATAAGCAGTAAACATTACTTGCTCAACTGTTATGTAATGTAGAAAGGCTTGCAGAGGAGCCAATGAGAGGAACCTTTTCTGACTGCACTGTCAAGAATCACATATAGCTTGCTACCTATGTCCTGAGGTTCCACACTGGCACTGGTAGGGTTACTAAATAAAAAGGCAAAAAATTGCATGCAAAAGAACAAAAGCTACACCAAGCAACAGTCCCTGCCCTCTTACAGTTGAGAAACTGTCAGGAATTGAGGAATTTCCCTGGGAGATAACACACATTTGGAAAGAAGGTGTCCACTTATCAAATATTCTCATTTGCATACCTTATCTATGGATGAAAGTACCTTTCAACACAACATCTGCAGCAGTGAAACTATTTCTGATGTGACTGGATATGCAGGGCATGGAAAAAAGTATGGGTCAGTTAACAGCAGATGGATAGAGTAACAGACTCTGAGAGGTATTACACCATGGAGAGTTCAACAGGCTTCACTATTGTGCTCTCTGACCATTTTACTTTGCCATTCAGTCAAGAGAAGAAGTTACAGTAAATCTTTTCTGAAGATAATGTAGGAAAAAGGCAGCAAAACCATATGACAGATATTTTGGGTTTTTTTCATTACTTTTGTTTTCAACTGCTTCTTGTGGAAAAGGGAAGTGAAAGCCATGGGAGAGGGACTGTTACCTACAGATTTACTTCTGATGAAGGCCCCTTCCCTTGGGATGCTACTGGCTGCTCAGACAGACATGTTGGGACAAAGTAAGGTGTGGTAGGCATGAGACAGCTTGGAGAAGTTCATGCTGAACTGGAAAGATATGCACCAAGGAGCAAAGGAAGAACTTCCTAGAGATGAGAAGGACTTGGCACAATTCTAGAAGTCATTAACTAAGCCTAACCTGCATGCAAAATCTACATGTTTACCTAAAGTTCTGGCTGACTCAGGGTCCTGTAACAAACTTTTTCTTCTCAGTTACTGATATTGACTTAAAGGCAAAGCTGTGAGAGGGGAGAAATCCAAAAGAACTCCCACTGACATTAAAATATGTAACCATGGAAACACGGTATCCTCTGAATGTTAAATTACACTGTAGATGATTCTGTCACCTCCATATAGCAATGCAATATTATAATACTATTCTGTGGAGGAAAATTAATACCTGCCCTGCCTCATCCTCCCACGCCCCCAAATAACGTTTCCCAATTAGGAAGCGGATGTTACTTATGGTTTATTTGTGATGGAGGCCAAATTTTCTACATGCAATTGGAAGCAAACAGATATTAAAAACTCTACTAAAGCTATGGATCCCACTATATTTCTTTCAAGAAGAGTACAGCAGATCTGCTAAATAATTGATGAACATGATGGTTTCATGAACCTTTGGCAGCTCCCATTTAGAAAAGACTTTGAAAAGAAAGTCTGCACACACAGTGTGCATTAATTTCATTAAATAATTTACAGTGTGCTGTGGTGTAGGTTCCCCCCCCCTTATTCTATCAACTGAGAAAATTTCAGAAGTAATACTACACAAGAAATATATTCATTTTGTTAGCCACAGCTGTTAGGTGTATATTTCTAGTTCCTTCCTTCTCCTCTTATTGCAACACTGCTGTACCAGGAACAGAGGCAATTTGATCAAGAGACTAAAGGGATCCCAGAAAGTTTTTCAATCTTTCTGATAAAAAACCTAGTCCAGGAAATGTATTACTTGCGACAAATAACCCTTCTGTATGGTATAAATTGTGCCTTCCTGTGTTAGTTGGAAATACCCAGCATCAGCATGTCTGCAAAACAAAGCAACATGGTGCAGAGCTCTTGACAAGGAGGTAGGCTAGTCCAGGTATCATGTCTCGCTGATGGGACATTACTGAAAAAACATGAGCAGAAATGCTGTTGACTTACTCTAATATGAACTACATGAGAGAGCCAAGAGTTCCAGATTAGTTCATGAAGTAAAATCCCAATTTAACAGGCAGTTCAGTAGGCACCTATCTGATCCTAAAGTCAAGGGGAACTGTGGCACTCATGCTTCCATTCTTATCCAGAATAGCTTGCTAAAGGAATATTTTTTTACATTAAATAATAAACTGAAAACTCAGTAAAGCAAAATTTTAAGGCTACAGAGTAAAGCAAAAATTAATAGAAAGTAGAATTAAATGTGTAGTTACACAATGTTAATAAGACATGCTGTAATAGGCTTCCTTGGAACACCTAGATGCTTTGAAGGATGGTCTGTTGACCTCTTCCCCATTTTACAACTGCAAATGTTTAGAAATAACTTAGTAAAAACTTAGACCAGTATATGATACATTATTTTCACTTAGAATAACAAGACTGAAGCAGTTGTTACTCAAGACAGATATGCCCAAGTGCTTTCAACTTCCCTGAATATGTTTCCATTCATAATCAACATCTGCACATTTGAAAAGTATCCTGATTCAACCATAGCTCCAGCACAGGAGGTATTTAGTTTTCAAACACATTTGAATTACTTCAGTTTTTGTAATGAACTACTAAACCAAAAATTGCACTGAGGCAAAAAAGACCAAATCTAACTTTATATCAAAAACATTTACTTAAAGTCGTACTTGAATACATTATTTGGCAGCTTGAATTGATTATTGTAGCTTGTTAGAGAAAAGGTTGAAGAGAGTCTCTTCAAGTTAAACAGTTTTATGAATCTATTGGTATCATTAATAATTTGCTGAAAATTTAAATCACCAATTCAGAGAAATGTATTTTATATATTAGGCATAATACAAAAATGCAGTTACAATGATTGCACAATATTTATTCATTGAAACACAACCAAGTCTGCACCAGACTGCTGGATGCTGATGCTTTTCCCGGAGAAAATGATTATGGAGAATGCCAATATCTTTACCAATCATCTGGA
The DNA here is from genome assembly GCA_013389865.1 of Piaya cayana. Lineage (NCBI taxonomy): Eukaryota > Metazoa > Chordata > Aves > Cuculiformes > Coccyzidae > Piaya > Piaya cayana. Next base: position 197,349 of record WAAB01001209.1, read on the forward strand.
TGAGGGGGTTGCGTGCATCTGCAGTAAGTTTTCAGATGATACCAGATCGTGTGGGAATATTGAACTGCTTGAGGGTAGGAAGACTCTACAGATGGATCTAGACAGACTGTATCAATGGGCTGAGGCCAATCAATCGTTTCAGCAAAGCTAAGTGTTGGGCTCTGCACTTGGGCCACTACAACTCCATGCAACACTACAAGCCTGTGGAAGAGGGGCTGGAAATCTGCCAGGTGGAAAAGGACCTGGGGGTGTTGATTGACAGTTGGCTGAACATGAGCCAGCAGTGTGCCCAGGTGACCAAAAAAGCCAATGGCATCCTAGCTTGTATCAGAAATAACGTTGCCAGCAGAACCAGGGAAGTGATCATCTTCCTGTACTCAGTGCCACACCTTGAATCCTGTGTTCAGTTTTGGACCCCTCGCTGCAAGAAAAACATGGAAGTGCTGGAATGTGTCCTAGAAAGAGGAATGAAGCTGGTGAAGCATCTAGAGAACAAGTCTTATGAGGGGCAGCTGAAGGAACTGGGGTTGTTTAGTTTGGAGAAAAGGAGACTGTGGGGAGACTTTATCACTCTTTTTCAACTACCTGAAAGTAGGCTGTAGTGAGGTTGGTGTCACTCTCTTCTCCCAAGTAACAAGTGATGGGAAAAGAGAAAATAACCTTAAGTATGATTCTATGTCTGCCTAAGAGTATATCTGTGCTGAAAAGCCTCTCTGTGTTTTAAAATAAAATAAATAAAGCATGACCATTGCTAAAGAGCAATGGTTAGATGTGGTGGCTAAGTTGCAAGATTTAAGCATAAATGGTTTTTTTAAGAATTCACTGTATGTGTTACTATGATGAATTTAAATTGGGTCCGAGTAGAGAAGTAAATATATCATAATTGTGACAATGTTGTTGCTGCTTTGTTATTCTGGATAAATGCATCTAATATGTTTTTCTCAAGGTACAACTGACTTTACCCAACATAATTCTGCATCAGCAATGAGAACTACAGTAGGAGAAAGAACTTACATGTTCAAGCTAATTGTTCATGTTGAATAACAGCTTATCCGTGACTAGAAGTATTTATCTAAGTGGAAGTACTGAAGATCTGGGAGCTTGAATAAGGATAAGAAAGCTTCTAAGGAGATGTGCAACACATTTATTATGAGAGTCACCCTAGAGTTTTTTTTAAAATAAGGAACAGGGTGACTGCATTTTTATTCAAAAGGGCTTGCATTAAAATCTCAGATGTGGATCTTCAAGACAGAATTTAAATGAAAAGCAGAGTGCCTGATGGAAGAACTGTGATAGTTCCAGTCAGAGGGTCCAATAGGAAAAAAATACAGTGGAAACAGAAAATAGGGGGAGCAATAATAGCTAATGCACTGAGAGTGAAGATAGAGGCAGTTAAAAATTAGAGTAGAAAAGAAAGGACAGTTAGTGATGTGGTATCACGGAAGATGATATGCCTCATCTCAAAATGTACTTAAGCTCATTTTAGAAAAAACAAGGGAAAAAAGCCAAGGCAGTAAGCACAGCCACATTACTAAGAAGATGACAAGTTCTTCCATGTGGTTTCAAGTCTTTATACACCCTTCTTTATTTCCAAATACTGAGCATTTCTTGGTGAGGTCAATTAAGCATGTTCATCTGATGGCTTCTTGCAAAGAAAGATTATTTTAAGAAAGCACTGAAATTTCTGGGGTTATTAATACTCTATTTACCTCATGTATTACTTCACAAGATGGGCCCTAGCCACTGCTTAATGGATTTCTAACATTTGATTTGTGAACCAAAAACTCCACATGGAATTGGCAGTGATATGAAACTGTGTAATATTTTATAGATGAAAACAAGAAGACAAGAAAAAAGGTTCTTTTCCCTCCTCTCAAGCCCCCCATAACTGAAGACAAAAAATCTGAAGCTCTAGAGTAGAAAGAAGGGACAAAAAGAATATAAAATATGAAAAAAAGATATTTCCTTATCATGCAGTAATAGAAACATGTTATATACATAGATTTGGGAATTACTATAATGGAATTACTATAAATACAGTAAACATGTAGAAAGATGTTCTGTTGTTGTTAAATATTCTAACAACGAAGATCGCTTAATGCCAGGAGACAGAAGGTTCTGCCACATTTTAAGCTGAAGATGATACAGCCACAGTGGGGCAGTCAAGGACAAGATTTGCAATTTACTTCTAGAACACTTCCAAAGCACAAGGAACAGATAATATATTTTAGATACTAAAGGCAAAATCCCACACTGCTTAGTCAGGCAAAACTCCTGCTGAAGCCAATGGAAGTTTTGCTTGAATAAGTACTAAGCAAAGACTATGATGTTGGACCTAGATTTATCAGTTGTACAAATTTAGGTCTAATATGCTTTTAAGGCAGATAATCACTGTGCCACAATATCCCTGCAGTGTTCTGTTTAGAGGAAAACATAGTAACAGTAATCTATGAATCATCTCCTGCACCCCTCATGTATATAATGGAGGGAAGAGCTTGCAGTCTGGTAAGGAGTTGCTGTCTTGAAAGTCTGCCAAGGACCAAGACTAAAAGGAATAAGTTTACCAATTCAAAGTTTTGGAAATCTGATAAATACAGAAAACTGCACAAGTGAGATTCCCAAGGGCATGTGTGAAAATGACCTGGCTTTCATTCTTGTAATCATAAAAGCAACAATAAATAATTTCTTTCTATAGTTACCCTTCTGATTTAGGGCAAATGACAACTCCTACACGCCCAGTGGAAATTCCTCTAATTGATTTCACTAGGGATTAATTTAGGGGAATAACTAGGTCAATCTTGTCCCTAAGTTAGCACTTCTATCACAGAGATACGGAAGTTGATTAAGTTTAACATATGTATATATCTTGCTTCAGAAACTTCCTTCTATAATTACAGAATCCTACTTATAAAAACATTGATATCATGCACAGGAAAAATATTAGAATTAGTATCAAAGTGAGCAGAAGAATTCATAAGCATTTGGACGTGCTTGTTTTCATCTTCCTTCTTTTAGCTGAAGCAAATATCAAAACTGTGACACCAGTGGCAGTCAGAGGGGAGGATGTTCTTGAAGGGTGAGAGGGAAATGGTAGAGCATGAGTACTGCAACACAGCACAAAAGCCAAATTCTTAAGAAGTCACCCTTTCACATTTAGCTGGGTCTATCCTTGGCAAGATTCTTTATATAAAGAGCAGTAGTTAAACAATGTGAAAAGATACGGCTTTTTTATCTGAGAGCTTTTCCGTCATTAATGTATCCTAAACCTTCTGAACTGTGCAATAGTACCACAGAAGTGAATAGCTGTGCTATTCAGCCAGATAATAGTTTGATACCATCTTTGACTGTGAAATTAAACTCAAGATTTTTAAAGGGTAGTGTCAGTCTAAGGACCTTGTAATCTTTCAAAGTAAATGCTAAAACCCACAGTCAAAGTTCGGTCAGCTCCAGGTTTTACCACCGTATATGAAAGAATAGTATCACTTACTTTGACTCTCTTACATTTTCAGATGAGGCAGTGAGGTGCCATAGGAACAAGAACACACAACTGATTCTCTTTGATGAACGCAGCTATAGAAAAGGAGATCATACTCCAGAAGGCCACAACTCAAAACTATTGCATCTGAGATTTTCCTCATTGCTTTGCATCCAAACTGATTCTCCTGATCCATTTTCATAAAGTTATATAGACTTCAGCATCTCCATAATGCTGATGTGTTTCCCACAAAAGCCCCTATTTGGTCTCTTTGTGAATGAATATCTTAAACATTAGATTTTAACAAAATCAAAGCAAACATACAAACTCATCTTACTTGCAAAAGCGTCTGGCTTTCTTTCCTCCTCTGCATTCCTGTAAGTCCTCTGCTGCCCCCTACCCTTCTCATGTCTTGATTGCCTCCTTTTGAAAAGTGACATCATACATTCACACCCATCCTCATCCAAAAAGAAACCCAAACCAACCAAACAAAACACCCTCAAAGTCCTCTGTAAGTAAAGGAAGAGAAGGAATCTTGGTTTCCCCCAGATCTATCTCTTGAACACTGTATGTCAGAATTCCAGGCTAAAATACTACTAGGGGCAGGTCCTTGCTACGTTAACAGAATTTCTATTTTCTACATGACCATTTATTTTTAACATTACATTAAATAAGGACATTCATAATGTCTTTAAAATTCAAGTGTCTCTTTCTAATTTATTAAATCATAAAAGTCATTAGGAAACATAGGACTACCCAGTCAAATGCAAATACAGTATAGGATAATTCCTTAGGAACCAGACAAAACAAACTCCAGAAAAAACAGGCACATCCATGTTTTAGGTCATTAGCACACAGGAATTCCCAATTCTAAAAAAATAAATAAGACTGCATCATGGTCTAGCAATGTTGCTGAGAACTTTAGGTCTCTCCCAGAGTCATAATTGTTTACTCTGCAGCCGATGCTGTGCTCAGTGCAAAACACCATGCAAACAGGGGAAAACTGAGACAGAACCATAAATGATCTCTTATAGCACCTAAAGATACAGTATAAGACTTCTCCTCTCAAGGTTTCTTCATCGCAAGCTTTAAAATACGCACCTGGCTGTGCCTGAAAACTGAATGCTTTTAAATAACCAAGTTTAACAAGACGGTTTTTGTTCTAAATTATGCATATATAGGACTAAAGCAAGGAATTCATTCAACTATACTCAAGGTCATAACATAGAGGAATTACATCCTACTCTGGAATATGTCAAGATTTGATTATGAAGCTTTACAAAAGCCTAGTGAAGCTAACTGCTTCAAATTTTCAACCTGCCTCAGATTTTGAACCCAGAAATTTTACATGGCAAATACAAAGAAGTTGCTTTTTACAGCTGTATTTAATATGGGCCATAAATTCCCACAGAGGCTATTGCAACAAATGAAAAAAAAAAATCATCCAAATCAAATTTCTTTCCCACTACCAACAGCTAAACAACAAAATTTAAGCTGTGCTGTTTGGATCACTGGAGCTGAATGGTTTTCTCTTCCCAATGAATGACTTACCTATTCTGACCTCAATACAACTCAGTAAACAAATTTAGTTTCTTAACCTGTCTTTAAAAGGTACCAATAATTTTGAGTGATAACTGCCCCCCTCAGCATATGACTAGGCTATGTTCTATGTATTGGAATGCTGTAACCTACAGTAATTAGTGTCAGCTGAAATGCTACTGAAATCAACAGCTCTGACCTTAACAAACTGGCTTTAAACTCATTAAACAGTATATCAGGAACCATGAATACTGCAGGTACGCTCCAATTTATATAACACAGTAAAGACATTTTATGATGTGCTACTACACCTTAGTCAATACTTTGAATATTAAAATACCAAGTGAACTGTGGTCCACTATTATCAACAGTCTAACTAAACAGGTGTTCAGGATTAGAGTCATTCACATTATTAGCAACAAAGTAATAACTCTGCTTTTATGTCAATCCTCCTACATTTTAAATCTTAACTATGGACAGTATCTTTCCCAGTCAATGAAGGTATTACTAAAAATGTTTAATTACCTTCTGCATGTTTACAATAGCTTCTTCAATTATGATTTGAAAACTACAATTCTGGTTAAAAATTAAAATTAAATGACTATAAATGCATACAATAAAATCCATAGACAGCTAAAAAACCTCCAACTGTATTTTAAATTAGATTAACATTCTCGTAATTGTTAGTTTTAAACAATAATCTGTGAGCAGTATGGATAATTGACAATAAAATGTTATGACTGCTTGTAGTATAAAGTTTCCAGTACATACATATGTATTAGTAAAGTGCTTAATTTTTCTGGAAACCAAGTTCAATAATGTCACTAGAAGGGAGGAGAGCAGTGTGCACAAACAGAATTTTCAAAGGTTCTTGGGTTGACTGAGAAGTCAATAACTTTGGTATCTTGGTCAATTTGTAATCTTTCTGAAAAGATCATCTGTAGCTTTGAGATTCACAGCTTTCATCTAACTATTATTTCAGAAATTATTTTCAAGTGCACTGGCTTCCCATGCCCCCCTTCCCCCCGCCTCTATCCTTGCATAGCTCTTTACTTATATGCATTCAGTTTCAGTATTAACATCTGAAAGAAGAGGCAAATGTATATTATGGGATTAAACTACAAATTGGAAAGTAGATTTTAAATCAGGATACAGGACATATAGATAGTTACATGAATTGTTTTCCAAATTCTATCTTGAACCTCACAACAAAGAATGAAATAAAAAAAAAACAACGGTCCCATAAACTCTCACCTAGTTTTTGATGATGTCTATTTTACTTAGTGTTTCTTCATATCTGAATTTAAAAAAAATAAAGCCAGGTAGTATGCCCCTAACTGCATGTGACAATACAAAGCAAAATTGGAAACTCAGCATTTCAGAAAAATGTAACAATAAAAAATACTTTTTGCTTTTGAATGTAAACTAGAGAGAGAATTTATTTGAAAAGACAAGTCATATCACTGCACACTGATGTCAGGTGACAAAACATGAATTAATTCAATGAAAATATATTTCCAGATCAGCATCCTAACATTCAAGATGCAGCTGAAGAACCTATCTACTTTAATCTTTCATGTGTTGGTTTAGAAAAGCTCTTGGTCTAGTATTTCTCATTTGCTCTGTTATTGCTTCCTTTTGATCATAGTCAGACTATACAGAAATTGCAGATGCACTTTCGTCAGCTAGTTTTCTTTGCAGTTCTGTTCCACAATCTTCTGTTGTGTTAGCTATTATTTAAGCTGATCATCAAGGTCCACTCCGGTTCAATTTTCTTCTGACTTTTTTTTTTTTAAACAAAGAAGTTTTTGCACCAGTCATTTCATCTATGAAAGTTATCTTGGGTAATTTTTGTCACTAGTCGTACTGCTAAAATACTAAATGATAGCTTCTGCTTTCTTATATTCTCTTACCGTTTTTGATCTCCGTGATATTTTCCCTACAGCAGTGATTTTAGCCACATTTGGTATTCTATATTAAGTTTCAGTAGTGACACATAAAATGTTTTAAACTTCCACCGATTATATCTGTGCCCTGGCCTGCCCGTTTTTACTGCTGTACCATTTCTCAAAATTATTCTTAGAGTTTTTCTGTTGTACTCAACTACATAACTGTTCCCATTTGGATTGTGATTCCTGCAGTGAAATTCTGTTATAGCTTTCACTGAAAAAACACATTTGGTAGAATTAAACCACTTAAAAGCGATGTCTTACTGAAAAATCTTGAGTATAGGATGATTTATTTTTCATCCAAGCAGCACATAGCACAGAATTTCACTGTGTGAATCCTGCACAGCCCCTTCTGTATGAGTTAGGGCATGACTTAGGTGCAGTCCTGATTCATGGACGTTTTTGGACATCTTGCGCATCCACAGACAGTTTATTTTATTGGGCAGAGTTACTCACTGTTTGAAGCAAGAATTGCCATAATGAATCAAACCCATGGCCCTCTAAATCTATAACCCACAGCAGTAGCCACATCAGATGTTTCAGAGGAAGGTGTGAAAGCTTGACAATAATCCACACTGCCACTTTTCTTTTTCATATTTGTTTTCCTCCTGCCCTCCTTCCTTCCCTGGGCTGAAATATGAGGCTTCATATCCCTTTAAAATTATAATTGACTGCAGTAACTGGATATTGTTTCTTCCTAAGAATATTAAATATCCCTCTTTTTGAAATAAACCTTGTTAAATCTTGATCCATATGGTTTTCTGTTGCAATCAGCTCCATTATTTAATTACACACTGCGGGACAAAACTATTTTCCATCTTTAAAATAACTTCAGATTTCCGATCATTCAAAGGATGTACCTTTAATTTTTTATGTTATGAAACAGGAGTGTACGTTTCTGACCTAGACTACTTACTATTCAACATAGTGTTTCCAGTGATCATTTAAGCCAAGCATTTAGCCTAGATATTAGTTGTTGAATATCCTGCATTGTCTTGTAATCTCTGCAGTACACGAGCACGTTTTTCAGTTAATCCTCTGGAATACTGGTTATTTGAAATGGTATTCACAGTCAGAGCTAAACAGATCTTTTCTGAGTGTTGGGATCACCTCTTATAATGCTAGTCCACATTTCTATCCTCGCTACAGCCATTACCTTCAGTTCTGTAAAAATACGCATGCAGTGAATCAACAGAAAATACTCCAATAGTGGAGCGATTTTCAGCCTGGGGTCTTTTGACCCCTAAGAATCTGTGGGATACTTTAAATTAGAGTTCTGTGAAAAATTCCAAAGTTCCACGTGTTATACAAAAATCCCAAAATGAGAAGTTTCTAACAAAGTTTGTATCTCCATGGGTTAAATTTCATGAAACCATGCATTGAAACAACCGCTGCACCAAAATATGTTTTACTATTCCCAGACAATATTATACAAAAGATAACCAATGTAGTCACAATCAGTATTAAATGTCACAAGCAGATTCATCGGTTATCTCCTAGAAGCTCCTTCAACAGCACTGATGCTTTAGGCCTGTAAGAAGTTCATTCTCTGTCCTATTCCGCAAGTCATTTGTAAATGCACATCTCCATTTCTCAAACACAGATGACCAGAGAACCAATCTGAGAACAGCAAGGCATGTACATTTGAAGTTTAATACTCCAATTTGTTAATACAAAATTGGGAAGAACTGGAGTGATAAGAAGTTGAAATCCAACCTAATAGAAAGGCAGGGCTAACAGATCTTAAAAAGGCTACAATTTTTAGATTGATTACAGTGCAATTTTATTTTCATTGGAAATTAAATTAGGTTATGGTGAAGGATGGGATGATGCTTTGAAAGTCAGATTAGGAGTGAAATACAAAATATTACCCTTTGTACAGCCAAGTTGTTAGGGTATACTCATGTTGTGTTCATCAAGATAATGACTTTGAGCATGAAAAACTGAAATGCAAAATTTCCAAAGGTGTTTCTCTGCCAAATGCATATTTGTAGTTTCTACTTGGGGTGGTGTAGTGGGAGAGGAAAAGCAGGGATGAGAGAGCTATTTTATTAATATTTACAACTAAATTAAACAATTTAATTTAGAAATCTCTCTGAATTAAAGTGCTTTTGATCTTCTGTAAATCTAAATTCAAATTTTCATGCTTCCCCCCTGCCCAGCTTCTCAGAGCTCAAATGAAATGTTACAGTTAGGAAGCGAATACTCACAGAAATAGCAATCAGACAAAACATTGAGAGAAAATGCAGTTTTATATTTCCATCTCATTCTTGTCCTTGGACCTTCCTCCCAAGGGCTTTTTTTTGTGTGGTCTGTGTTATATTCTGCTAACACTTCTATTGTTACTAACTTTCAGGAGGATCAAATAAACCAGAAAGCATCTTAAATGAACTTGGCATTGCAGCTAGATAAAAGCTGAACAGAATATCTAAGAGAGTGGTTGTATTAAAATACTTAAAGACACACATCCTTATCTTCAGGGGCTAATATAAATAAGCCCAGTCAATAGCAAACATTGTGACTTACATTAATTTATTTACTTTGTGTTCTTTGTAAACATTTAACTACTCATTGAAAGTCATCACACTTTGCACAATTAGAGTCCAAAAGGCAACAAGTCCTTTTTCCAAGGCACTCCTTCCATAGGCTACTCCTTTACCCATTGTCCTTGAACATAACCTGAGCATGTTTTCTCTTTGTCCAGGCCAACACAGCAGAAGACAGAGCTTTGAAGGGGGCATATGCAAGGCCTGCAACTCCATACATCCTCTAAGAGTGAGGAATGGGTCCAGCTGAAGCTGGCAGCTCACATGAAGGCAATTTATCTCACCAACACTTGATAGAAATCCCATCGCACACTTTAAAATCAGTTACTGCATCTCCCATACACTGATGCAGGTTAAGCACGTTGGCACAGCTCTTATTAACTCGCTGCTTAACTTCTCTGAGAAAATAACTATTCTTTCAACATTCAGGCCAGGTACCTATATCAGGATTCAGTCCAGCAAGGTGAAGTTGCAAAACTCAATGAGAACAATTATTCTCAGAGGGCATTAGCCTGTTACAAATCACATTAAGCCCCTCATTTTTTAGCCAGTCTCTAGTGAGGAAAAAATTAAAAAAACTCCTCCAGATAAGAGAAAGGCTTGGTGCGATTTCACAACATATGCCTAGTTTCAGGCTGAGAACCAAATATGGTCACAATGCATCCTGCCTATCAGCATGTTTCTCTTTGTCTGGTAATGTCAGAATGTGGTGGTGTGACATTATGCACAGAATTAACTAGCTGATTATGATAGCGGCCACCTTCTGTCACCAAATAGTTTTCAAGAAAATAGGTTAATACAGACCTTTACAGTACACAACCCCTTTTTTCTCTTTCTTTTTCTGAAGGGGTGCCAACAATCAGTTTACTCCATTGTTTCTAATTAAATGGGTTCTTAAATGTTTAGGCAATAAGCTTGTCATAGGACTCAGGTTGCTCAGAAACCATTGTCTGACATCCCAAACTAACTAGAAAATCATTTGTGTCTTATTTCACTTTAAAGCAAATTAAACCTTCTCATCCTGTTACCCATTATTTATCTTCAAGTGAAAGAAAATAGAAAATGTATTGGTATATGGAAATTATATAACAAAGTAAATAGTATTAAGTTCTCACCCTGATTCTCCCAAAGTTTTGCTACTTGCCAATCTAATTATATAGATAACTGGCAACAATCTGCTTTGCTCTTCTAATGAATGTAATAAACTCAAAATCTCCATGGATGGGGTATTTCATGCAATTGGCTTCAGAACAGACTTGTAAAGTTCATCAAATGATGCATTAGATGCAATGCAATAAACAACTCTTCTGGAATAAGAAAATATTTTATATAGTAAGGCTCAATTTAGAAATACAGCTGGTAAGAGAGAGAAATCTAGAATGTATTTATGTTAGTAGTAGCTTTTTGTCTCACTAAAAATCAGATTTAATGCAGAATATTAAGGTGCCACCTTTAACAGGAATACAAGTTTAGTTTCTTTTGCAGAAGTGCTACTGATCTTGTTCTGATTTTTATATATTTACATTTATAAATATAAATGTGTGTATATATATATATGTACACATTTTGCTATGGGTAAGAAGTTTTCCTGGAGGCTCATGGTTCTTTTTGAAATACAGGTGAATCTTAACTATGATTTAAACTAAATGAATTTATATCCTATAACACAAAGCAGAAATGCAAGAGCCTAGATGTCCTCTGTACTGACAGGAATGCTTGTTTATGTACCAGATATATGTCTTTCTATGGGCTACTGTTGCCCTGGAAACCACTGCTACAAATGAAAATTTTGTCTCAATGGAAAAACCCCCCATACTATTCAGTTATCCTCAAATTTACCTTATAATTTCCTGATCAATCTGAAACTCAAAAGGTTAGCAGTCTGATATTCCTGCTTCTTGACTCCTTCTTCCTATTCTAAAATTATATCTTGCTGTAGGTTTTGTGGTTCCTGAGAGGAAACAGAGGCCAATTTCTTATTTCCTACCAAGACTCTTATCAAAAGCATATTTACATTCTTTGTCACAACAGGCTGAAGGACAAAAAAAAAAAAAGCAAAAAGTCTTCACAGAAGTCAGAAAGCTGTTTTCTGAGATTTCAGTCTTTTCATGCACTGTTTAAAGCATTCAACAGCTCTCTGTCCAGTAATGTCAATCTAGAATTCTTGGGAAACATCATGAATATTGCCTCCTAAGTACTGCTTCAGTGTGAGCACAGAACATATCCATTTTCTAGGTGGTTTCCTTTCCATATTTTTCCTATCAGTGTTATTGCTTTTCCTAGATGTCAATTCCTGATTTTTGCCCTGCACGTGAGATGCTGGGCCAACAGAAAGGATATAAAATCTGTTCTAAACCAGCAAGTAAGGAGGAAGATATGTATATTGGATGACAAAAGCAAGACAAAGCAAAAGATGCTGATAATCTGACTCAAGGCTGTACTTGCTTAGACATGGGGCTAAGAAGGCCATTGGCTTATTTGTGTGAGGATGCAACCTGTATTGCCACAGAGCATAACAACTTCATAAGATTTGATTTTTCTTTTGCATCAATTCACAATTCACATGGTACTGACCACAGCATCATAGATGTGCGAGTATAAAATTCTAACTTTTGACTTCTAATTCACAATATCACTAGGTTGGAAAAGACCCACCGGATCATTGAGTCCAACCATTCCTATCAACCACTAAAGCATGCCCCTCAGCACCTCATCCAATCATCTTTTAAACACCTCCAGGAAAGTTGATTCAACTACCTCCCTGGGCAGCCTGTTCCAGTGACCAATGCCCCTTTCTGTGAAAATTTTTTTCCTAATGTCCAGCCTGAACCTTCCCTGGCAGAGCTTGAGGCCATTCCCCCTTGTCCTGTCCCATGTCACTTGGGAGGAGAGGCCAGTACTCTCCTCTCTACAACCTCCTTTCAGGTAGTTGTAGAGAGCAATGAGGTCTCTCCTCTTCTCCAGGCTAAACAACCCCAGCTCTCTCAGCCACTCCTCATAAGACTTCTTCTCCAGCCACCTCACCGATTGGCTTAGATTCTCTTGTAGCTCTTCTTTCCACAGAAAATATCCAATTGTACCATTCTATTTCTGATACCAGGACTAAGACAAAAAGAGGAATAAAAAATAATCAGTTTCCTCAGAGCACTTACAGACAGTGGTGCACTAGGAGATTTGAGCCTAAAACTAATACTATTCAACATGCAGACCCACTCTGCGTTTTTTGTCACTACAGGTACAGGGCTGTTATAAAGAAAAAAAACTGTGGAAGGGAAATATAAATTCTAAAAGCACCAGAACTTCCATGAAAGCACTCAGGCTTTAACCTTCACATGGCAAAAGCACAGCATGGAACTAAATAGATGCTATAATACCCTCTAGCAATACATGTGGTCTGCTGTTTGGAAGATGTTAATGATGAGGAGAAAGGTCAGTGACATAACAAGGGTTGGTGAAAGCTGTGAGAAGACATGAAATCCAGTGTGGGGTTCTATTCTTTCCTGTCTCCACAGAGTCCTCCACAGCCACTGTGACAAACATTTTCTTCCCTCACCTCATCATTGTGCTGTGTTCCTTTAAAAAAGTAACAGGACTATTGGATTCCCTATGAGAACCTCTACTGAACCTGCTCAAGGGGAGCAAGACATAGAAGATGGAAAATATGGCATGCAAGAGCATCTCAGAAAAAAAAAAATTGGCTTTCACCAGATTGAACAGAATGACTGCAAAATGGAATAGTGACTGGAGTAGTCAGTCTACCCCAAGGGATGAGGGAAAGACATTTTTCAAGGACCAGAGATGACAGAATTGAATTGGACAGACTCAGCCACAACAACTGAAATCTGGATGTGAAGACCCATTTGCAAGAACAGAAAGGGCTGGGGTTTAAGGAATAAATGCTTTAAAGTACTATTAATTTCTGTTATGCCCGCATCTGCTGTTTTGAATTCTTCTTGTTTACAAAGTATCTAGTTCAATATTATGATGAAACTTAGTATTTTCCCACCCAAGATTCAAAATATTTTGATTTTCTTTGTGGAGCTCGTGGTTGATGCAGATTCATGTTAAACACCTGGCTGACACAGGGTCCTGCCACTGGTCCTGCCATCAACCTCTGTAATGTTCCCTCTGTATTTGCAGTATCCTGAAGGACATGTTATAGCTACCTGCTTCTGGTACAGCATGTGGTTGCAGCCTCAGAGGACTGGAGCAATGAATTTGAGGTGTTCCACATGCAACAGCTGCCTCACAGACCCTCATATTAAACAGCTAGGTGAATCAACAGGAAAATAGTGAGAATTTCATCAAAGCCTGTCCAATCTTCCAAGGAAGTCCTTCAATTTGTATATTGCCATGAAATATTCCTTTTTTTTTTTTTGAACAATATAGCATTTCCTGATCAAAAGCACCTCTAGTTATGATAAAAACCTATGCATTAACTATTCTGAAAAACTAATTGTCCAGTATTGGAAAAAAAAAACCTTACAGGATAAACAATAACTGACAGCCCTCACATTAATATTTGATTTTTTTTCTTGAACCTGAGAGAGACTGCTTAGAAATTTCCAGTCTCTTCCACCAGCTGAGCTGATTAGCTCATGATCAGTGTTGAGCAATGGAACTTAACTTGCCTGTCACTAGGGGAATTTGCTGCCAGCTGAGCACGCTCATTCGGACAATTAGCAAGACTGAGCCAATATGTGATAACTTGTTAAGCTGCAGTAATGTTTATTTTCCCTTTCAAGCCTCATTCTAAGAAGCAGTGTGAAGCAAAAAAGGTTTTGAGGACTAAATGAAGGAAATCTCCCCTAAAAAAGAAAAAAACCTTTTTCCCCTCCCCACAACTTGCATGTTAGTAGGGATAGAAAACATTGCAAAGTGACTTATTTTGCTCTAGTCAGCTTCCAGTTCTGTGTAGACCTTGTTCTAAGAAGTAGAATTTACAATGAATTTATCAGAACATCCCTATTTTAGGTTTAAGCAAAAAAAAAAAAAAAAAAATCTGTAATTCCATCACAGTAGCTATATTGAATCCAGCAGCTATACCAGAGTACTTATTATAATACAATTAGTCTATGATAAGTTCCTCATTTTTGGCCATACATCACTTCTTAAAGTGAAACAGAAAAAAAGGTAGAAATAGGTCAGAATAAATTATTTAGTGCTAATTTAGTATCTCTATTAAAATTCTGTTGCTGTGCCCTATTATGAGAACATACAAATTCTGTGCATTTTGTAAGGGAACTAATGAGAATGCACTTTGGCTCTGAAATAATTTTACTTTCAGTGAGAGATATGAAAGTTACCTGAAATCAGTTTATAATTAGCTCAATTCTGAGTGTTATGTTAATAATCATAACAAGAATGTAATTGAACATTTCAGTATGGTGAAAAAATGCTGTATCTGAACTTCCATAACACACTCCTTTCCTTCCTTTCCTCACACCATGGGTGCAATTTACTTTTTTTCAAATTTGAACAAAGGTCTCCATATTAAAGAATCTTTCACTTTGGTGGACACCCACCTCCACCTCCCCAATCAAGCAAATTGCACCGAAACCCCATTTTCCACTATAACAATTTACTTGTATCACGTAAGGAATTTAAGTATTAACGAAACGAGGCTTCAACCTTGAGAGAAAGGTCCTACATATCCTGTTAGAAGGCAAGCTGAAGTAAAATAAACCTAAAATTTGGATTTATGAATTCAAGGCTTGACACCATGCTTCCAACAGTGGAGTTGGCAGGTTTCTTTCCTCCTCCATATTCCCTTTTAAAGAACGTATCTTTGTAAATGAATACAAATTAGCAGAAGGGAAAAAAATGTGGAGAATAAAAAAAAATGAATGTAAAAGAAACCCCACCAAACACAAAACTCAAAGAAAAATGGAAATGATGTCCCACTTACACCTACACATTTGCTTAAAAAAAGTTTTGCCAAAGTTTATTATGCATCCTTTACACAACTGAAAATCAAAACACCTTCCTTTAAACACATTGGCAGTGTAGTTAAACCACATGAACTGCAACTGGAACAAAGCTAATTCAAATTACTATTCCTATGGCATAGACAAATCAGAAAGTGGAATAAAAGGAGCCCAAGGCAATCAACTGTTCAAATTAGATAAGACAAACTTACGCTTGTTGTGTAAGCAGCTTCAGGATCGTCCTCTAACACTCGTGACAAACCAAAATCGGAGACTTTACACATGAGGTTACTGTTGACCAAGATATTGCGGGCTGCCAGATCGCGGTGTACGTAGCCCATGTCTGAGAGGTACTTCATGCCAGATGCAATCCCCCGCAGCATTCCAACCAGTTGGATGACTGTGAAGTGGCCATCATGCTTCTGCAAGTAAAGATGCAAGGTCAAAGGATACAGGTGCTTTTCAGTAATTTTGTACCAATGATATTAACTATTTAACTTCCCAGCTTACCTTTAAAATATATTTGTAACCCATCAAGCTAACCTGCCTGCTGCAAGCTTGTTTTTTCAAATATTTAACTTGGTCAACAGTACAGGCTATCTCATCACTCATGGTGCAGTTTATCCCCCTTTTCTGCCACATTTTCACACTCCACAATCTTTTTTTGACAGCATTTAATGTCTTTTATCCTCAGTTACTAAGAACACTTTCCCCAAACACTATTTTTTAATACAAGAATGACAACACACAGAAAATTTCTCTTTTCATCTCTTACTCAGTGGCCTCAGGAAACAAAAAATCCTCTTTTATTGCCTCGGTCTTGATTGTCTGTATGAGATACTGCTGTTATCTCACTTTCTGGGTTTTTTTTGGAAGGGTTTGGTTTTTTTTTTTAAAAAAAAGACAAACTTAGGAAAAGTTTGGGATGTTACATCATGTCTGTTTCTGCACCTTCCACCATAAATGTCTGAACACTAGTTTAAAAAGGAGATTTGGGCTGAAATTCCATGGTCATGTAGCTTTTCCAAAGACTGAGTAAACCCATTAAGCTCAGATTCATGAAAACATTAAGCTGCTAAACTCCTGCTGAAATCTGTTGGAGTCGAACATGCCAACAAGAGCTGTGTTGTTAACCCAGTTTGTCCATCTGGCCAGTCTTGGTGGACCTCAGTTTCCCATCTGCAACATTAAAGTTACCACTTCTGCACCTCCTACATCAAAAGTCTCCTGAAATACACGGCAGTGGGACCAAGTGAGTACCTATACAGAAACCTGATTATAGGCTCTTTGCCTGGTTTATGCCTGCCCTATCTACCATTTACAGCAGACTGCTTCAAGCAGTATTTTTGTGACCTCAGCTGGCAGACATTTAGCTTCTCATGTATTATTCAAGGAGTCAGGCTTTTATGTTAGCAGGAACAGCCAAACAAAAACAAACAACTCTTCCCTGCAAGCAAGTTAACTTTCCATTTTCTCTTTCAACACCTTCAGCACTGGGCTACAGACAAGTAACAGCATTTTGATTGGCATTCAGGGCATTATCATGGCTTAGCTCATACATCTAAGCAAGATGATTTTTTTAGGGGAGAACTTTACAGTAAGTTAAGTAAATTCATTAGATTCAGCACAGCAACAGGCTGAACTATACATATATGCTTAATTTTATCTCTGTTCAGCAAAGTATTTCAGCATTTGCACCATGATTCAATGATTTGTGGCCTAAATCTATCACAGATATAAAAGATAGATAACTTGGGATTGGCTGAATGATCACACTCAAAGAGTTGTGATCAATGGCTTGATGTCTAAGTGGAGACAGGTGACAAGTGGCACTCCTCAGATGGGTGGTAATGTAACTGGTATCGCTTAACATTTTTGTTGGAGACATGGATGATGGGATTGAGGGCATACTCAGCAAGTTTGCCAGTGATACAGAGCTGTGTGTCATGGTCAACACACTGGGGAAGGGACAACACCCAGAGGGACGTTGACAGGCATGAGGGGTGGGCCTGTGTAAACCACCTGAAGTTCAAGGCCAAGTGCAAGGACCTGCAGCTCGGTCAGGGCAATCCCAAGCGCAATTACAGACTGGGCAGAGAATGGGTTGAGAGCAGCCCTAAAGAGAAGGACTTCAGGGTGTTGGTGGATGAGAAGCAAAATGTGAGCCTGCAATGTGCGCTTCTAGCCTAGAAAGCTAACTGTTTCCTGGGCAGCATGAAAAGTAGTGTCACCAGCAGGCTGAAGGAGGTGATTCTGACTCTCTACTCTGTTCTCATGAGACCTCACCTGGAGTACTGCATTCAGTTCTAGAGCTCTAAGCACAGGAAGGACATGGAACTGTTAGACGGAGTCCAGAGGAGGGCCAGGAAGATGATCAGTGAGCAGGAGCACCTCCAGCCTGGAGGATAGGTTTAGAGAGTTGGGCTTGTTTATATTAGAGAAGAGGAAGCTTAGGGGAGACCTTATAGCAGCCTTCCAGTACCTAAAGGGGGCTTACAGGAATGATAGGAAGGGGCTCTTTATTAAAGAGTGCACTGATAAGATGAGGGGTAGTGGTTTTAAGCTGAAAGAGGGAAAATTTAGATTAGATATTAGGAAGAAATGTTTTACTGTGAGGGCAGTGAGGCACTAGAACTGGTTCCCCAGAGAAGTCATGGATACCCCATCCCTGGAGGTGTTCAAGCCGGGTTGGATGGATTTTTTAGTAAACTGATTTAGTGGAAGATGCACCTGTCCATGGCAGAGGGTTGGAACTCAATGACCATTAACATCCCTTCTGACCCAAACTATTCTGTGATTCTGTCATCCAGATAGTCAGGAGAGTAACATATAAAGAAATAGGGAAATGGTACTCAGATATAATTAACGTTACCAAAAAACCTACAAAAACCAAATCACAAACCTTCAGCCATGGAGAAGTCTGATGTTATTTTCTTCTCATGTTTTTAATCTATGTTCTGAGAGGAAGCAATACTAGACCAAGAACCGCCACCAGAACACATTATACTTCCATTTAAATCAAGAACTGATACATTCTTGAATAAGTTGTTTAGCACATATAACAGGCTTTAAAATTTATAAAGTTCTTGTCTGCAATGAAATTGGTGGAACTAGTTTTGAAGTCACTATTATTCAATTAAAGTCTATTGGGTGCAAAGCAAAAAACAGAACAACGCAGCAGACAGGCAGAGACAACATGATTTCTGCAATTTCTAAAACTTGCAGTGTGTCTTGGAGCTTTGTCAATTCTTTTCATAAAATCAGTTGGAAGAAAAAGCCAAGTGCAAAGCAATCTATGAAAACTTGCATTACAGACAACATCCATCAGTTACTGACCAGTACTGTTACGTCAGTTTATAACACAAGACAAAAACCAAGAAGAAAATGGTAAAAGGAAGCTATGTATGATTGTTCCATGGCTAGGTTTCCAAGCTGCTATTTAAAGCCAATATATCAGAATGCAAAAATTCAAATACTAACATGCCTTGTCAATCAGAATAACTCACAGCCTCACCATGCTTCCCAGCATACCTGTATTTAGTTTAAGGAGTCATGCTTCCATCAGTGGCCAAATTCAACAGCCAGCTCACAGACTTCCCAAAACAAAGCACATTTAATGGCACTTCTTTGAAACCAGCTATTTTTGCCTGATTCATAGCAACTTCTCCCCTTGAATGTTCTCACTGTTCCTCTTGCACCAGTGCTTTGGGTTCTTCTTGCCTTTAAATTCCCCATGCAAAAGTGGAGACATCTCTTCAAGGAATCACGTCACACCTCTAAGTAACCCTCCTCCTTTTTTGTCTCCATTAAAGCCACCTGTAAGTTATTTCTGCAGACCACATTCAGCTGAGGGTCAAGACACAAGTGTGTTAACCAGACATTTTATAAAAGGTCACCTCTCGTTATGAGCCTATGACATTCCCTATCACAGGCCAATACCACAAGAATAAGGGGAACCTCTAAGAGTTTGAAACATGTCAGTGACAGATATTTTACATAAAAACTTTCCATCTAGTTATTAAGCAAAGAGAGACAAAGAATAATATTCTTAAATACTTTAAGCCTCTTCCAGTAAAGGAAGGATATGTACTCTATTCAATATTTTATGTAACGAAGTCACAAGGGATTTGAGGTTAGCTTTTTATTTAATAATTCTAAATGTACAATTAACTCAAAGTTTATTAAGCTGGTTGCAGACAGTTAATACTCTTCACACTTCCTCTGTGTGGACAACTTTTTTTTAGCTAACTGTAGAATTAGGGTTTGGAACAAAATGCCTATGACTTACTTTTGCAAAACCACCCTGTCCTCACAAAAAACCCACCCCACCTCTGGATTTTACCTCTTTATCATCACTAACAGCTCCATTCTTTCAAGAAACCTCAGAGTCATCTGCAACATCTCCTCTTGGATCATAAGCATTCATTCTTTCCTTTTTAAATTTAAGCTTTTTCAAATCTAGACCATGCTTGACTGATTTTTCATAAAATGTAACTTTTTTCTGCTCTTTCCAAATCTCAGTATTTGCCTTACCACAGCAGAAATGTCTGAGTTAAAAACAATCTTATGCTTTTGCCGTTCTCTCACTCCTTTCAAATTTCTTTGGGTTTCTGACTTGACATGAAAAGTTCAAGCTTCTTATCTCCACCTTTAAAGAAATGACAGACTTGCTAATGTATCAATTGCAATTTTATTCTGTCCTCTTTCTCCCTCTGTACACTCCTCTGAATTCTCTTCTTCATCTGTTCTTCTCTGTCCCTTCTTATGCTTGGTTTTATATCATCTCATTGCCAGCCTTGCAGCTGGAACAATTACATTTTTCCTGTCAGCAAAACAGTCTCTCTCAAGTCTCTCTGTAATCACTTCTGCATCAGTATTCCCTGACACTCTAAAAAAAAAAAATCTTCAAATATATCACAATATTTGTCTGATTTAAACTGGATAGAGACCATGAGCCATATTTAACCTGTGGAAAATTCAACTAAGTTGATGAAATTATACCAGATATAAATCTGGACTCATCTTTTCAGCATTTGTAAATCCCCATGTGCATCTGTGAGTCAAAACAATCCTTTGCAACTTCCCATTATCCCCTTTCATTCGCTTGTCATATAGGGAGAAAACCCCATACATTATATGGCCATTGTTATCCAGGGCTTTATTCTGATTCCCATGGCTTAAGTTTGAAATACACTTTTGATAGGATTCCCACTGGGGTCTTAAGGGTGTTAATCAATACTGGCAGCTAGTCAAACCTCACTGGACTTACTGCATTTATCCTATCATCTCACCAAATTTTAATCAGGCTTTAATGGCTTTGCTAAATAAACTTTTTGCATCAGCTGAGTATAGATGTGATATCTGAGTAGTTGCCATTACATTTATGCAGCCCTGCAAATGCCCTGAAAAAAAATGTTGATTTTTCACTCAGCTATATTTTGCTTTTGAAAACTTTATGTACTTGAAATATTCTCCTCCTTCTCCAGGCCTTTCAACAACAGCGCTGACCTACAACAGGCCGGTAAAGATTTTCAGTTACTTCAGGGGAAGAAGGATGACATCCTGTTTCCCTCATTGCTTATCACCCTTTAGTTTCCAGCTCTAGCATGCACTGCTTCAGTTCTTTTCTAAAAGCACATGGAATTTTTCTTTTTTCAGAAGATATTTTCCATGTTACTACTGAGTAACCTTTTGGAGGCGTGGTTGCTGAACTTTTCTTTATCACATGTGGACTTCTGTCTATTTACAAATTCACTTCTTTATTTGCCTTGTAAGTCAGAACACTTTAATGACCTTATATTCTGAGAAGCATACAGGATTTGCTATGGATTTTAATATTTTACTGCAGATTATTTAGATATTATTTTAGATGGAGAATGGTAAGTCTATGTCTGCGTCTAAGCAAAGTAAATGGTAGAACTTTATCAGGATAAATGTTTCAAAATTCAAGATGCAAACTGGTATTTACTGGAAGTACAATTCATGCTTCACACCATCAAGTACACTGCACTCAGCTTTGTATTACTGATGCTGAATAAGGTCAACTGTCAATTTCTTCTTTAGTCAACTGTCATCAGGATTCCATACAATTACCAATATGTAATTTCATTAAATGTAATACATAAAAAAGTGAAATTACTTCATTTTAAATGCTACTAAGTAATCCTACACAAGAATCTAAGTGCCTCTTGAACCATTAAAAATAAAATTCTTCTTATTAAAAAATATGTTGCAAGACGAGGCCCTTCCAAAGCTTATTTCAGGATGCAATAGCCACACTCAAATCTGGATCAAGTAGCTGCAGTAGCCTTGCAGATTGTGACCCTGCTTTCCTCACTCAGCTACAGCCACAAGAAAGGGATGCCCTGGCATAACCAAGTGTTCCTGCCCACTTCAGTACACTGGAATATAGCTGTCAGAGAATCACAGAGCTAGAAGAGACTCTGAGGGAGGATCCAGATAATATCCTTGCCCTGTGTCATTCCTGACATGCTTTTCTAACCTGCACTTCAAGACCATTAGGGCCAACACTACAACTTAAATAAGATGCCCACTTTGATAAGGTGCTTGACTCCCTTGAGCATGATGCTTTGATGGGCACACATTTCAATTCCTCTTTGCAATTGCTTTTTGTGTACATGAAGACTAAATCTCTCACTTGCCCTGTTCTTTGGGTTAAATAAGTTCAGCCCCCAGATCTCATTTGCTTGCAAACAACTCTTTTTGGTTTTGTTGTAAACTCTGCTCATCTACTTCATCCAGTTCCTGAAGCATTAAGGCCCAAATGACACACAGCTCTCTCAGGTCTCACCAGTGTGAATTTGAGAGGAAAATTTACTTCCCAGACCTTGCAGGAAATAGTTGTGTTTCTACCACTCCCTTGTGATATTTGCATTTTCACTGCACTGTTCCACCCCATATCTACTGCAACCTCCAAAGTAATTTCTTCCAGCATTCTTTTTTGTGAACAGTTATCCTCTGTCCTCCACTCTGTAGCTGACTTTTACGGCCTTAGTGGAGTATTGTGCCCCTGTCCTTACTTATATCTCATTAGTTCTTAAAAATAATTAGTTACTAAATTTGTTGATGTGATGTTGTTAAATTCAAGCTCTGTCCTGCTGTCTGCCTGTGTTCCTATTTGGCTTTGCATTGCCTGACAATTTCTTAAGTTTAGTCATAGTCTCAGCATCCAGAAAATTAACGAAAATATGGGGAAACACAGACTGCAGAGCAACCCTGCTTCATATATCTTTGCATCCACTGTTCATTCTCTCCAAACAGTATATAGCCAGTACTGCATCCACCTATAGAAGTTTCATCAAGACCTAGCTGCTCATAATGATATCATGTGAGAGTTTTAAGCCTTAAGTCAAGATTTATGATATCAACTGCTCCCATGTACACAAAACCTGCACCCTGTAACAAAAGAAAAACAGACTGTTTCACGTAATTTGTTCTTGACAAATCCATGTTGGCTCATTCTTATCATGCTGTTATCTTTAAGGTGCTTATATATACTTCTTTGATAATTTGTTCCAGAAATGTTAGAACAGCTGACATTAAGCTGACTGCCCTGTAATTTCTTGGCTTCTCTTTTCCCTTCTTTTTAAAGACATGGATGACATTGGCTCTGTTCTGACTTCCTGTTTCTTAAGTATTCTCCACAAATTCACAATGGTGAAGAGCACACTGGAAGTACCTACATTACATATAAAATTCTTTTTGCCTTCAAATACAAGACAGTTTGAAATAATTTTCTTGTTGCTCACTAGGAAGAGTATTTACAGTGATTAAAATATCCAGCATTTCTTAATGAAATTCTCACAGCAATATCAGAAATATTGTTTTCTACCTCCTTTTAATATGGTAAAACATTGCTTAAGAACAAATGTTGACCCTGTAGCATGAGTGACACTACCTTTAAGTGTAAACTTAGATCATGTAAATACATGATGCTTACAATTTCACTATTATAGTATTCAGAGTCGGTTTCTAATTGCTCAATTAATTGTTTTCTTGTTCTGAAAAAATATTGATATCAGAACCCTCCAGTGCACGCTTTCTTTTGCAGAGAGTCAGTTTTGAAAGTAGAAGATACTAAAACACCACTTTTATCCTACCAGGAAAGGAATGTGCCTCCAATAAAAGAAAGTGCACAGGAATACCGCATGTGAAAGCAAAAGGACAAGTATTATTTATGAGTTCTAATGTTGTTGCCTCCCTAGATGCAGATAAATAATAACAGGAACCACTAAACTTAGCAAATGCCATCTGGCCCCTTTTCCCCACAGCTGACTCTGCCTAGTGAGGCCACGTAAGATGGATATACAACATATATGTTACAATATCATTTTGTAGAACTTTCTACAAGTCTTCATTTTTCTCTGTTCTCCCTTTTCCCCAAACTTACTAAATGTAGGTGTCTGCAGCAATGTCTAAACTGTAGTTGAAAAAAGGGTGAGTGTGATAGCAATGCTGCTCTGAGAATAACTTCGTAATGATTACTGCATCAAAGAGCAATATATCATAATATTTTCTCCTTCTAGCACCATTTTTTTCTACACATTTTTACACTTATCTTAGTCTGTGCTAGACATGCCTCAAGGGATTAAAATCTGTTGATGAATCCCAGGGTTTCATTTGCTGTACAGTCTGTTATAGTTAGTGCTCTAAGGCAGTTAAACATGTTTTTTTTGGTAGGATCTTTAGAATATATTTTCTTTGGATGAAAAAACTATATTTTACAGCATTTTTACCTATTATCTATGCCTGTAAATAACTTATTTTTAATAGTATATTTATTTTCTGAAGTGAAAGGGAATATTTCCATCAAAAGTTTTCAGGGAGGAAGAGGAAGATTACCATTGTGAATACTAACAATGAAGAAAGCAAAACAACCCTGTGACTACCCTAGGTAAATTAATCCCTTCCTCCTACAGCTCAGCCGTTCACAAAACTGGGCAAGACGGGAGTATCTTCCAAACTTAAACATTTGACTATTCAGGGCATAGGTAAGGGAAAATACTGCAAACCCTGAGGAGGTTTCTTTCCTACACTGATGCCTGGAGAGTGCACATTCCCTTCCTAACAAAGAAAGGTGAGCAAATACAGTCCAGCAGATACAGTTGATAGATTTTTTTTAGCATCAGGCCTGCTATAGAGCATGCTGTAATACCATGTGTCCTCATCTGATTAATACTGCTATGTCCCTGATTCTTGCCTTGCTTCACTGACTATTGGTTGTCACTCCTTGGAGACCAAGCAAGTATAAAACATTGATGGTGGTCTGGTATTCTGTAGCTACAGAAAAACACTGAAAGAAGTCAAAGCACTCTGGTTATAGTTTTTTGGTTCATTTTACATGATTCTAGGCAGCCAACCACAAACAAACATTCCAAAAGTCAGTTTCTGGCTGCATTCCTCTTCTGTGGCTTAAATCCATGATCATACTGAACAGTGCCCAGGGAGGGTGAGTGCAGACCAAAGCCAGCAGATGGTCTCCAGGCAGCATTGTGTGCAACTGAACCCAAGAAGTAATAGCCCCCCTAAACACACAAGCCACCTAGCCTCTTGATCACCCCATTCCTATCTATGTGATGCTAAATGCAGTTATTTTAGCCAAGAACATGAGCCAACAAT
>WAAB01001209.1:222492-251881 GCA_013389865.1 Piaya cayana
GCTGGCCTCTTCTCCCAAGTGACAGGGGACAGGACAAGAGGGAATAGCCTCAAGCTCCGCCAGGGAAGGTTCAGGCTTGATGTAAGGGAAAAAGTCTTCACAGAAAGGGTCACTGGAACAGGCTGCCCAGGGAGGTGGTTGACTCGCCTTCCCTGGAGGTGTTTAAGGTGCGGGTGGATGAGGTGCTGCGGAGCATGGTTTAGAGATTGGTGGGAATGGTTGGACTCGATGATCCAGTGGGTCTCTTCCAACCTGGTGATTCTATGATTCTATGAATGTCTCTTTAAATGGTGCTGTGAAAACAGTAAATGAGTTTTAACTTCTAATAGCTCCATAAATCTGCAAGGCATCAATAAAGAGTGGCTTGAGCTGGGGAGGCACATTAGGGTGAAAGGACCAATTTTAGGCCAAATTATTTTTAGAGGGATTACTGCAATCATCTGACAGGCAAGACTGAGAGAAAAGTTACAGTATCATAGCACAAACAGTAAAGAATCAAAACATGGGGTATATTAGTATATCACACACTGAACTGCTGCTTGAGCTTGGGTGCAATGTAGCACTTACCTCCATTTTCTATAGTCTGTATCAACAAGCCTAAGCAAATGCATCTGACCACAACTATCCTATCTAATTACTGAGTTCATCTTCCCACCAGTACAGACAGCTGCCCTTTCAACAATTTGTATTTTAATTATTTTCCTCATATGTTTGCAGAATAAGTGATTGCTAAGATCTCCATTACACAGGCAGGTGACTGGAACATAAAGACAATGCAACCCATCCAAAGTCAGTGTGTGATGTTGGTAATAGGAAATTGTAGCTGGAGCGCCTCGATTTCCCAGCTGACATATTAGCCACTTTCTTTCCGAGAATAGATTACTCTTATCTGAAAGTTGCTAAGATAATACTCAAAAAGGAGCCTGTAGCCCCATAGGAAATCCTAAGCTGGAAGCTCATGTCTTTTTTCAGAGAAATCTCTCCAAGTGTTACCAGAAATTAAGTCACATCTACCTTATTTCTGGTCAAATAATCATTTAATTGACAGCAAATTTCAAGTATACTTTTGTGGGATGATTAACTTACATCCATCAATCTTACATAAGAAAAAGATAATTACAAAAATAATGTAATAACATTTCTGAGAAAAATACAGTACCAAGTGTCTTCAGTAATTTAGGATGTCTGGTGGTGTACATTTGCTGTAATGAATTACTGTCATCTTACAGAACCAGTTCTTACGAGCTGATGGCTTTCCACTAAGAATATATCTGAAGCCTCTTCATATTGAAAATGCATGCCAATTTTTTTACCCAAAAGCTCAAAGTTTGCAACTAGTGTACAGGATATTTTGTGGGGTTGGGAGATATAATCTAGCTGAACTTACTGTTCATACAAACAGCAGGAAGTAAAGCACTGGTTTGGGGACTTGGCTACCTAACTGCAACCAAAATACAGCACTAAATAAGATGAAGCCACTGACCTAGGATTCAGGATACCTGATTTAATTTCTATTCTCTGTTATTCACTTTATACACAATACTGTGCAGAACACTTAGGATCTTGGTGCTTTATTTCCTTACCTGCAAAGCAAGGAAGTAAAAGCTGTTAAGATTTTAAGGGTCAAGGGCAGTTTTATTTGGAACTTATGTCAAATGTCTTCCATTAAGTGTTTTTTCTAGGATACCCTCACATCACTCATAGCACAGTCTTACTTTGAAACTGTAAGACTGACCCATTTTTTGCAGGCTTTTGGAGAAGAACAGGTTGGAAGCATGTGATGGTTAATTTTGTGGGTTATGGCGTGGAGGGGAAATATTTCTTATGGTGAGAAATTGACTTGATTTGATCTCTGGAAAAACACTGCAGTATAACAAGTGATTCTTCTCAATAATTAGAAAGATAAACTATATTCTAAGCCCTGTCAAATCTCACCACATAACACCTTTCACTAGGATTGCTAAAGATACCCATCTCCCCTGCTCCATGATTCTTTGCATCTTCACAAAAGCTTTTAAAAGTGTGGACTTAAATCTGCAGGAAACAATTAGTATTAATGAAGCAGCTGGATTTCTTTTAAAATAGGTTACTTTGCAGCCATTTGCTCTATTATTAACAGAATGCTGATGATATACCTACAGTGCTTTGGGAAGCTGAATATTATCTAAAGTCCTATTAAAAATGCATTTTAGAAGAAAAAACGTATCTGTAGTGTGCACTGAAACTACAAAACATTGTACACTGAAACCAACTGCAGAAATTATTTGCTTACATTCCCCCTCCCGGCAGACCTGCTTACAAATATAACTAATGCCATGTGTGATGTATTGGTTCACAATAACATCATAATTTTGCTGATGTCAGTTTCTATTAAAGTATTTTAGTAAGTAGCACCTAGTCTGATAAATAAATGCATGTGAAGAATAACTGGAATACAGATAACATACTGGACCAATTACGAGAAAGGTAATTCTCTCTCATGAATTACTGCAGTATTTGATTTTACTCCCTTCTATGAAATTCTGTGCACACACACATATCTATGCACAGAGCAGAGTTTCAAGCCCAGGCAAGTCTTCCTGGGGAACTATTGAAAAATTAGAGGCAAGGGAAGCCCCGGGTGCTCAAATTGGTGGCATTCTGTCTGCTGCAGATAGATAGAGAGATGAGCCAAAAAGGAAAGAGAGATGATTTCTAAAACTTAACCCAGTTTCTAAGGAGGACTTGATGGTATCAAACTCTCCAGAAAAAAAAACTTGATTTTGAGAGATCAGCAAATTCTCACCAGAAACTGTGGTGCTGATGAGTTTCTGACAACATAGATGGCCATCATGTGTCTTAACAAAGAAAAAAAATATTTTGGCAAGTTGGTGAAGATGACAACAAAAAATGTTAGAGAAAAATTACTGTGGAATAATCAAAAGGAAAGGAGTAACAATGTCAAGAAATATCTAAGTCAATGGCTCTGATAAACTTCCAGGGTAGTATCCTCTGTTCCAGAAGCTCTTCTCTCGTGGCTACCTCTTTTCTCAACCTGCTGTCAAACAAGTACTGTCTATATGACTTTCTCTCCCACATTCTGATTTAAGTCTTCTTTCTAAAGAGCTAGCTGTTTTTCTCCTCCTGTTTATTTACTCTTCTCTATTAGCAGTTCCTTCTTTCTGCTGCCAAAACATCTTTGAACCAAAATCATCTAGTTTTTTGTGCCAATAATGTAACAGCTCCTTGTTGAACGCCTCTTCTTTGCACTTGGGATACTTTTTCAAATAAGGTCATAAATCCATAGTCTCTCTGTCCCTTGTCCTACCTTTGCCTAGAACCCCAGCTTTACCATTCTGCAAGATGGCAATGTCAAGGTAGCAGACCAGTAAGGGCTGGCGTTTACTTTATAAGACAAATTTGAAATACTTGACAATCAAATTATTCACATAGGATCTTAGGTCAGTGGGCCTCCAGAGCATCTCCAGGGGTTCTGTTAATAGACTATTTTAAGACAAGTTTAGCTTAAGGGCATCATCCTTTCCTTCTACTTTTCTAAGAAAAATCAAATACAAATGTGCCAACATATTATTCATGCTTTCTGTAGACATTCTTTAATGTTTATTAGTGACCTTTGGGGGCTAATTAATGCCAGGACATTTCACCCATGAATTTCTAATTAAATTTGTTAGATGCAAGTAACCATTAATAATTATAAATCAATTACTGAGCCTATTTTACCCTTCACCAACCAAAAAATCATAACAAAGTATTTTTGAAGGTGATTGAGAAAAATGAACCACTTCCATAAGGCTAGGCATTTGTGCTTCCATTTATCTTTTCCTTCAGAATAACACTATTTGAAATGCATTTTGCTAAATACTGGAACTACTTTTGGAAATCAATTATATTCTTAAGTTTAAATCTTCTTTTTTTCCAGACATGCTCTAGTGTATCACTGTGCCTCAGAAATGTGCCCTGGGGAAACTGCTTCTATTCTTCACTAAAATTCCATGAATAATATTATGTAGAAATTAATTTCTGATAAATGATTTAAAATCTTAACCTAGAGTGGTGTCTTATTCAAATGTCATCAGAAAATGGCACCTCACCCGCAGAAAGGAGTCAAGGGATCCATTCTCCATGTATTCAACTACAATCATTACTGGTCTGCCTGCAAAACAGCAAAGAAACACATTAGCATTATAGACATATAGGGCTTTTATAATTCCAGATGCTACATATACATTATTCACAGTACTTAAATATGTTACATATTTTCAAAATCCTTATTTATATCGCAAACACAATTCCCTGTGTTATTATCTAAGGATTATTTTCTATCTTTTTTTTTTTTTGGTACTGGATTACCTGACTGTGCATTGTTTACTCCAGTGTATTTACCCAGGATCAGAGAAGAGCCTGCTATTTCCAAACAGCAACATTTACTGTGCCGCATTTTGAAATATATTTGAGTTAAGGCAAGAAAAAAAATATTCATAAGCTTTGCCCAAGAAATGACAAACTCAGTGCCATAATTTTCCTCTCAAAGGAAAATATCTCAATGATTTAGGGCCATACAGATAGAGAGGTAGAAGGGGATACCATCTGTCACCAAAAAAAGCTCTCCTAGATTGAGTGTGTATATTAGGTATCTATAATCCAGCAAAAGTCTGAATTCATATGTTTGTGCATAACAAATACACAATGCTACTCAAAGTTTTGATCAGCTAATGCAGTTTTCCTGAATGGTTCCAGGGTAGGATCATATCTGAATGGAAGTAGAATTACGTTACATTTATTTCTTAAAAGAATACCCACATCTAAAGATAAGCTTTTAAAGTGGGTACTTAATACCATGCCACTGTTGATATCCAGGAACAAACTATCACTCTAGAACTGCTTGACAGGGGAGGACCAGTCGACGTGCAAATCAGGTTATGCAGCAAGAAGTTTTACAGGACTGTTACTGCAAAGGAGCTATTCTAATATATGCAAAATTAGTGTAATGAATAAGTATGTTAATAATATTGGGAGTGAGATGAGAACTCTTAAAATGGCAAACTTTCCTTTCCCTAAGCAGGCTTCCCTTTTGTGTTGGGGTGTGCAAGTAGTGACACTAGGAGCCCATCCACTACACTTTCTCCATACAACACTAGCTGTCCCAATATTTTTTAAATCCAAAGGAAGCCTCTTTCATAACCCTTTTTTTTTTCTCTGCCTCTCAAATTATGTTTGTATTTTATATATGAGAGAATATAAAATTCTCTCTGGAAAGGCAAGAGAGCATCCACCAAAAGGCATTCCTGTGACTGATGATGAGCTCCTTCTGCAGCATGGGTGCCCCTCTCCAGATAGCTGCACACTCAAACTTTGATTTTAGAGACTTTAGCAGTTTGGGTGAGTGTTTTCACACAGACGTGGGCACAAACATAGGTACTAAAAAAGCATCTGAAGAAGAACTGGGTTAATTTTGCAGTCATGATCCACATAAGAGGAGGTAGGGGGAAAGGACACTGAAAAAGCTCTAGGCTTTAGCTTTTGGAATAAAAGACAGAGGTGTAGAGCATGTAGCAGCTAAAAAATGCAGACATTGCTGGAGGAGAGGACACAGCTTCATGTTTGAGATGGGGGTGAAGATGAAGACTTGAAGATGAATTGAATAACTGGATCAGCCAAACAAATAATTTTTTGCAGAAGTTTTAGATACCCAGCAGTGCTGGGGTATGGCATACGGCAAGAAAATAGACTTTCCAATAATATGATCTATATAGTGTTCTGAGGCAATAGGTTTTAAACCCACTAATGGATTTTATATACATTTAGCATTTGCAAATGTGTAACAAATTTATCCATTTACTACATATTTAAGATAATGATATGAAGTTGTATTCAGAGATGACATGTATTGATATCATAGCTACATTCAGTGTTTCCATAATTTCTATAAGGACTCCCACCCACTCTTCTCTAACACAAGAAATGAGTCTGGAATGTTGGCTAAGGCAGCTTCCCCTACTTGCATAATGAACACTGAGTAATTTTGTTCCTGGCAGATCCATTTCAAACTCCCAGCATCTCATAAAGCCAGATCAAACATGCAAGAGCACTATCAGTGCTTTGCATGATCGAGGGAAAGGGCATGAGTTTCATTACTCCGAACACACATGAACCTGCAGGAGGTGCAGGGATCTTTGCTTTGATACAAATACCACCTTGTGACAAGTGACTGACTGGTTTTGACAAGGTGGGTTTGGTTTTCCCTGAGAGTTTATTTCCCACCCACATGTACTATAATGCCATTCAAATAAAACCAGCAAAAATGACAAACATTCTGTATTGATGCAATGTCACCTCAGAATATGTTATGAATTTGTATTTTCTATTGATCAATCTGCTCGGCATTTTGTTTAATAAGCAGAAATGCTAAAAAAAGAAAAAAGCTGTATATTGTGGAATAATGTAAAATATGAATTATACATAAAATTCACATTACATATATTTTCAGTTCTCTTTCTAATACTTTTTTCACATTTTGATAGTGTAATTTAATTGAGTGGTAGAGTGATGAATAAGGAGGAGACTTTGAACTGTCATATCAATGACAAAATATTCAGCTTGTTGTCTCCTGTTGTCATTTTAAATAATGCAGCAAAGCCCACTTTAATGAATTCTTTATGTAATAATCCTCCAAAAAGAATACAGTTAGTACATGCTTATTTCTACAGTCTTTACTTATAATGAAATCTTTAATGCCTATCATGGGAATGGATCTATTAACATAAACAGAAGATATTTATTCCTCCACTTAAAACAATGGTTTAAATCTGCTCCCTAGTTAATATAAGAAAATATTGCTCCATCACTTCCTTAGGTCAGAATTCACTTGTCCAGGTGGTCTGTCAGAAGTCTCTGTATCAGGCTTTTTTTCCTCTCCAAAGCCATGCTCTGCTTTTGATTTCCCACTAACTTACCTACTTCTAAAGTTAAAGAGATAAGACTAAGAGAGCAAAACATACAGGCACCCCCTTAGGTAGTGCTGGGCCTTTCAGCGCTCCAATAGACTGCAAAGCACACACAGTAAAACATTGTGTCCCTTTCTGAAATGCCCAGGGCTTGAAGGCAATCCTAGATCTCATACTAGGTCCATTCCTTACACATTGCTTCAAACAGGAGAACCACTACCTGTGGCACCTTCTTCCCTCCTGCTGCTAATAAGGGTGCAGTTGTATGCATAAGAGGAAAACTAATTTCAGCAAGCAGTGAAAAAATATTTATGATTTTCCATAGCACTAAACCAGTGGAGGAAAAAAGAAAGGAAGAAAATTAATGATTATGCAAACATCAACTGAAAAAAATCTGCTAGGTTTTGCGTTGTTAGCTCAAATAAATGCACATGAAGCCAATGGGAATTTTGCTGCAAGCCATCCCACTTGCATTACTAGCTTAAATTATAGGAGGTCTCCCACTAAGACCTGTCTTCCAAGAAGCCTTAAAAAATACAAGTTGCACTTCCAGTCCCCTTTGTGAGACATCAGAAGCCAGAGTTTGCAAACAGGATAGCACTATCATATAATATCCTGCTGTTACAGGCAATTGCATAGATATAGCCTACTTATCTTGCTGCTAGTGCTCCTTCTGATTTCCTGTATCTATATAACACTTTCATTAGTTAAGTAAGTACAGTCAAAGGAAGATACCTTTGCAAAATCAGTTGATAAAAATACAAAATACATGAATGAGTATAAATTACTCATATTACCATATAGCTGTCCCTACTAACTGAGGAAGATTTACTATATCAATATAATCTGAAAATATTGTTATCTGAGCTGTTTATCTGTAATTTTGTATTGAACACTTTCACACTCACTGTCTTATAACATGGGCAAGAATTTGTCTGTTGGTTTAATTTGGAAGCCAAGACAAGTCTGCATATATACGCCAAAAAGATCTCAAATCCTCTGGCTTACCCGTCCTGCAACAACAAGCACTGCGAACAGTTTTCTGGTTCTTTATATGACAAAGAGAGAACATGCTTTCGACAACAGAAATTTTAGCAGTCTCTGGCATGCTACTTCTGCAATCCCTAATCCACATCAATCCCTCAACGTGTCTCTAAAAGATAGTCTGGAACGTTCTGAGGAAAGAAAATGGTAACTTTAACTAGAACATAGTTACACTTTTTCCATTATTTGTCTTCTTATTCCTCTCTCCCCATACAAGAAGCGAGTGTAATGCAGTGGAAGGTAAAAGCAGAACAAGTTGTTGTTCATCAGTTGTTGGAGGCTGGTAGGTGAGCAAGAAATAGTGGCTAAAATCATATCACAGAAATACAAAAACTGGCTCAGATTTTGATATTTTTTTGCATTTATACTTACCATTCATATATCTTAATAAATAATTTGTATTTCTTCAAGTTTCCATGCATTGGATTCATTACCCGTATTATCACTTTCTACATATTTATTAGCTTCACAAATACAATATGAATGAAAAAAGGTATGTTTTATTCTTCTTGCTTATGTTTACACAAATATTACAAGCATAAATAAAAAGGAAACACCTCCATAACAAGGGTGAGATGTCTTATTAGAATTCAGATGCATACACAGAGGGGATCAAGACCTGGTTTGTTTGTAGACTAGCTCTGGAGGCTGCTACACAAACATTTTAAGTATATCTAATGCATCTCATTAGAGAATCCTAGACTATTTTTAAAATATGAATCTATATAAAAAGATAAATCCATGCTATTCATGGTGAAAAAAGATAAGGAAAAATGACTTGGCTGTGGTGTTATAAAACCCAAGTCCTCAGCCTGAAAGAAAATGCTATGTGAACCACTGTACCTCCAGAAAGTGTAAACAAGGGGGCTTTGCATTGTCCTCACGTCCCCTGAATCTGACAGGGCAATATGCCAGCCTGTGCCCTTGGAATAAACTGATGTACCTTAAAAAAATAATCTGAATTATGTCAGTTACCCAAGAACTTCCACAGATCATCACAATAGATGTTTGCATCAAAATCTTGGTCATGTACCCTGGAACCACTCTGTCATCTCCACACCTTATAAGGACCACGCTCTTGAAAGAGGTTTTAAGAGATGACAAAATCACAAGTCAGAACAAAGAAGAGAGCTCAAGGCTTGCGTTATTGACCATCCTATCTCAAATGCTAGGTCATATCATCTCATTTTAAACCAAGAAATAAAGGCAGCCTTTATCGATGTATAAGCAGGAGGGAGAATGTAGACTAGTTTATTTGCAGGACCAGCTAATTTGTTAATGCCCGACCACAAAAAATTTTGGCCTCCCAATTTTAATTTAATTACGTTCTTAAGGGGAAAAAAAAGAGTAAGTTTTTAATTGGATCAATTCTGGCATAAGATTTCTACTGCTTGAAATTTGACTTAGAACCTTAAATATTCCAGCACTTGCACTTTAGCACTGAAGCAACAAACGATAAAAACTCCTGTAACAAATAACAGATTCTGTTCAGATTCATTTTGAGAGATATTTTTCACCAGTTAGCTTAACTGAACCAATTCACCTAACTTTTTAAATAACTGAATTTCAGCATATTTCACTGAATCTAATCACATCTCACTCTTAAGTTACCCTTAGCGTTTTCAGTGTTCATACCTCTTTACATCCTTTTGTGGAAAAGGCAAGGGATACTCTTTGGTTCAGAATTAGTCCAAAAAGTCTGATTGCATCAGAAAGTCTGATTTGCCCTATTGACCCCAGAATATGTAAAGGAATTTAAACAAAATTAAGTCTGTGCATCAGGGGCTTCTGCATTTCATTAGTATTCAGCACGCCATGATACATAATAAGTACTTATGGAACATAAGAAACAAAGCTTATTTAATCACTAGTGTGAACTTACCCATTATTATAGGTGTGTTATACTATGATTTAGAAGCAAACATTTTAAAATGAGCAAAATAACANTTCTTGGGTTCAGAGTTTGTCCAGAAAGTCTGATTGCATCAGAAAGTCTGATTTGCCCTATTGACCCCAGAATATGTAAAGGAATTTAAACAAAATTAAGTCTGTGCATCAGGGGCTTCTGCACTTCATTAGTATTCAGCATGCCATGATATATAATAAGTACTTATGGAACATAAAAAACAGAGTTTATTTAATCACCAGTGTGAACTTACCCATTGTTATAGGTGTGTTATATTATGATTTAGAAGCAAACATTTTAAAATGAGCAAAATAACAAATACTGTACGCAAGGTTACAGTTAAACATGTTTTTGTGTTTTTATAATAATGTGGATAAGGTATTATTTTAATCCTATTAGAAANAAAACAGAGTTTATTTAATCACCAGTGTGAACTTACCCATTGTTATAGGTGTGTTATATTATGATTTAGAAGCTGTTAGCTAAAACAAACATTTTAAAATGAGCAAAATAACAAATACTGTGCACAAGTTAACAGTATAAACACGTTTTTGTGCTTTTATAAGTATAATAATGTGATTAAAGTATTATTTTAATCCTATTAGAAAATATTAGGGTTTTTTTTTTGATTATTCATTACTAAGCCTATTGTGATCTTTATAAGATTCAGACATATCTTGAACTTTAGAATATCCTTATATTTACTGCTTGAGCACATATATTTGGCTCCTACTTCCCTTTGGTCTACATAACTTAAAACTTCTGAGCTATACAAAACCGATGAGCCACCTTCTCATTCTTTGTGAGTATCTTGCTGCTTTCTACAAGTGAGAAAGGCATCACTTCTCATTTCAAGAAACAGTGGGGGCCACACATCAACATTTCTGAAATCCACAAAGGAAGCTTTGGCTGCAACATGTGAGTTGCTAAACCCAAAGTTAAGAAAACAAAACATCATGAGTCAGGGCTCCAACAAATAAATTATGCACTGCACATAACATTATGACATTTTTGTGATCTGATGGGATTTTTTTCTTATTTCTCTTTGAGGTTTTCTACCTTCGGGCATGAAACACACATTCTCAATTTTCTCCTTTCAACTCTGATTTTCATCATGAACAAAAGCCAAGAGTTACAATGAAGATGGTCAAGCAGCAAACTTTATATGCAGAGGTTTTTAGACAAGTATATACATCTTGAAGAAATAAGAAAAATATGGAAACTCATTGACTTCATTGACCCATGAAGAAAATCAAAAGAACTCATCTTGCATAACTTAACTCCTATAACTATGGAGACATCTGTATAGCTAGCAATAGCTGGATTTTTTTCTAAGAAAGAAAAGGTATTTCAAGGGAAGGAGTAAAATTTTCATAACTATGCATCACAAACAGGTCATACTAGTCAGTCCAGAATTCTCTAGACTTCACCAACTACTTAAGGCACCTAAACAGGCTTGTTTAATACCAACGTGTAAAATTCAGAATTAGGCAGATTATTTCCCATACACAGTATTTGGGCCTAGGAATGGTACATAAGTTGAATTTGGTAAATGTACACAGGTTTCCTACCTAAAACAGACCAAAAAGAACAGTAAACATTATTCAAGTTAACTATCCTCTCTGTCTCCCACCTCATGAAAAGTCAAGCAATGCTGAATCTAGTTTCACATCCAATGCTTTACTGTTGGGCTAAGAAGGTACTCGAGATTGTTTTTTCCTTTCACCTGAAACAAAGAATAACTGTGTATCTTATTTACAAATGCTTTTCTCTGTGTATCCATCAGGTTCCTGCAGCTTTCCTTTTCCTATCTTTCTGCTCCTGTGGTGAACAGCAACTTGCTTCAATTCACACACTTGCTACAATAAATTACCACATTTTATCTAGTTAGAATTTTAAAAATATGCAATAGTTGTGTATATTATGTGAAAACGACATGTGCAAATAAACTTTTGTGAACTTCCAGGGCTAAAAATTTTGGAATAGTTTACAACGAACATCTGAGCATGAAATGAACTACTTAGCAAGGGTAGAAAATGAAGACTTACTTTTATCATGTCCCATACTCAGAGCTTAGTCCTAGTTCTATATTCAAGCTACACCCTAATAAACCAGTTTCTTTCACAATTCATGTCACTTATTACTCATCCATATTTTGGTTCTGCGGTACTTACTGCCTGCCTAATGGAAAAGTCCATATACATTTGAACATCTGTCGTCAGAAAATACACACCATTATGTATTAGTTGTAGAGTTTACAGGCTAGACATATGAATGGAATAGCACCTAGTCTGGAAAGAATAAAGCATAAAAGCTGTTTGGCTCAGATATCCTAGAAAATGCGTGTGCAATAAAGGAATCAATTTGTTAATCACCAAGAAAGGATTAGATATCTTCATGTAACAAAAAATATAGTAGTTTTGGTGCTGGAATCCAGAGTAGGGAAAAATCCACTAACTGAAAAAAAAAAGAAGTTACTTTTCTTATTATTGGAGTATCATTATTATAGCTGAGTTTCACTAAGAACAATTGTTCCTTGATGGTTCTTGTTAAGTAGTTTTGTTCAATAAGGATCTGTCAATACATTTTGCTTACAACTGTTTATACAATTGTTTATACAATTTCAATTGTTCTGTTTCAATTTGTTTATACAATATCAAAAACAATGGGCTAACTCAGATTCACTTGGAAATTGTTGTAAAATATTAATTTTTGGGAAAATTAGTGATCATCTGGTTTAATATTCTACAGTCATTACAATGTATATTAGACAGTTATAGACAACGTGTCAGTGAAACACTCAAAAGGGGACATCCTCTGTATAATGTGAAGGAGGAATTCTGTCATTACCTAGTCCAAGACAGCAGTGAGTAAGCTGTCCTGTATGACTTCTAAGTTTCTGAAAGCTAAATACATCCTCATTTCTTGCATGTAATATATTTTTTTGAGGTTCACAGGGGTGAATAGTTTTATCAAGCCTAATTTCTTTGCACCCATTTTCCTAAAAGAGCTGGATAATTAAATCTTGCAAAATAAGTGGAAGGAAATAACCGACACTCATACTTCATTAAAAAGTCACATCAAGATACTTCCATAGAAGCACCAGAAAGGTGCTCTGTGAATAAAATAGGGAGCAATGGTTCAGCTGCTGACTATACGGGGACATGAGTGGGTTCACAAGCAAGTTGCAGTGCTGGTGTTTGTAGAAAGGTGTGTATGGAAAGAATAATTTTGATATTTCTCCCCATCCCTTTTGCTAATGTAGTTTGAATGCTGAGCAGTATGAAGGGGGTCTACAAGGTTTGCTTGAAAGGAACTTTTCCATAGTTTTTCATAGCCTGAAACCCATCTCTATTTGTTCATGTCAAAGAAAAACTCAGGAAAGGAGTTTAGCTTGAAAGGAACAGTAGGTGAAGTATTTGCTTTCCTTCCCTTCCTTTCCCACTCAGCAAGCTTAGCAATCTTGTGACACTCTTCAGCAGCATATCATAAAGTTTTCTACCCATCACTTCTGCCAGGCAATATGAGCATGCATTCACACAACGAGCTCTTTACACATGACTGAAATTGAAAGCTGCCCATACACAGCAAGAGTAGTAAGCTAAGAATTTCCCCCAAACCACTGTACTTAGTTTGGAAGAGCTGGCATTTGAAGAAATAGATGCAGTGCTGGCAATTTAGTTACTTGTTTTTTCACAACAGGCATATAAATGTGTATGTTTGTGTGTGCGTATGTGTAATTATGGAAAACGGGGTGAGCTTCCACAGCTCGTGCCACTCTGAGTATGAGGAGTGTAAACTACTAGGAGGTTTAAGAATTCTATTAAATATATGCAATGATATCTCCTGAGAAAGAGTAGTCATCGCTCATGTGAATCCATTAGTTGCTATAGACCTACATCATCATGTGAATTTGTACTACTAACAGGTAGGATAACTAGAAACATAATTTGTGACATAAATGACTGCTAAATCAAAAGGTAGCTATTGTCTGAAAACGGCTTGTTTTTTCAAAAATCTAGGATAGATATTCAGAGGCCTGACAAAAGCTTTGCTTCTAGTGACATAGTGGTATAACTGTGACAGCCTTTTGATGCAACTATCAAATATAAGCACTATTGCATTAGTATAGTTATGTCTAGGCTTAAAAAACACCTACATTTGAGTGAAAGATGTTATGCCCCATGCTAGCCGCATTAATTAATCTTTAAGTTGGCTAAATGAGGTTGCCTTTTACCTAAGCGAATCTCTGCATAGTGCAAAGTAAACACCAAATTACACAAAACTGAAAATCACATGTCAGTGCAATGGCTAAAGAAATATACTCCTCCCAACTATTGAGTGAAAAGTAGGAAAGAAAAGAAAGAAACTAAGAACCACATTACTCTGTCAAGCTGTTTTCCAGACACTTATTTATAGCAGGCTTTCCTACTTAGTTCTTTGTTTCACTTTAAACATCTATGGGGGATTTTGTAGAAAAAAAAGATGTAAAAGCATTTTGTCTTTAGTGTGGAATAAATTTTCTGACTATTTTGAGGTAAATCTGCCACTTAGTTTGGTTTAAAAAATTTAGTAAATAAAACCCATCTATTTTTGTTCCCAATGACCCTTATAGCAGAATAATACAGACATTTTAAGCCTTCTGTGCAGTTAAATTGACTGAAATCTTACATATAAGCGATATGTAAAGCAATTCAGTTATAATTCACCAAAGTTATTAAACATAAAGTACTTTTGCTAGGCTTGTGAAAGCTATGGTACAATATGAGCCCAACATATCAGATAACGGAGATGGGGTCACAGTGCTGTCAAAGGCAGCTTTTGAGCACGCTTCCCTCTAGTACCAATCCACAAACAGCAATCTTCTCACTTTCAATGAGAGAAAGCAAGCCTTGGAGACAGCATTGAAACTGTAACGGACAGTTTATTTTGCCTGCCTATTGCTGTTCTAACAGCCAGAGGCTGCCATGAGAACACAGATATTACTGCTTAAATACCTTCTTGGAGCACTACTGCCTTCCGTTGTCTTCGTTCCTTTGTAAACAATACTCAGAAAAGAGGTCAGATGCTTAGTGCAGTGATTTTTAATACAAAGGAACAAAGGGTATGTCCCATATTTCAGAGTTATGATTTAAGTCCAAAAAATATGATAAAATGCTTTACAAGCACTGAGGAAAAAAACACTCCTGAGGACCTTTTAAAATACATTTGTAGGTAGACATGTAGGAGAGAAAACAGTTCACAAGTGTAGTTAAGCAATTTGTAATCTACTAGAATCAGTGATATGCTGCACATAACACTACATTCAAAAAAGTGAATTTTATGGGGTTTGGAGTTCCTCTTCCACAGTTTTTCAGTTGCAAATGCCAGTCTCATTGTGATGCTGACTGCCAAAATAGCCTAAGGGCTACTAAACACTCTGAAATACTCCAAGGCTAAAGATATATGGGAAGTATTTTACAAACTATTGACAAAAGACATCTCCACAGTTATGACAAAATACATCAGAGTTGCTGGGAAACTTCTATTTGAAGAAAGAAAGTAAGCAAAGAAATAATAACACATTAGAAAAAAATTAACAATCATTTTGCATTAAGGAAGCCGACAATTACTGCGATAGATAAAATGGGGCAGAGAGAAGTAGAACAGTTTCTTTTGCATAGCAAATCTACAATTATGCAATTTTTCAATTTTCTCCATGTTTTTATCATTAGAGATTTTTCCTTTTTCAGAAAAACTGTAAACAATATTACAGGTAAGATGTCCTGAAAGGATACAATTGTGACATGTATAGATTAATTTTTACATATCAATACGTCATTTGGAAAGGAGCAGAGTATAATTAATGTACATGTATTTATTCTTCATTTATTAACTTTGGTCGAATATGAAGTTTAAAGGCTCCAGAAGAGTACAGATAACTCCTCTAACCTGTGCTTTTTTCCTGTTTCAGCCCATAATCTGACAGCAGACTGTTCACCCGGCATGGTGTTATTCTTAGCCTATACTCATATTTGCGCCAACCCTCTGGGGTCCCTTGTGCCATCATACAGCTGCTGTGGGCCTCGTCAGAGGTAGTGCAAAATATTATGCTGGAAACACAAGTGATGTGTTTTTCTCACTCATTTTATGAGAATTATAGTAGCCCGAATTGTGTTAAAAGTTATTTTGAAAAGTTACAGCAGTTTTCATTAGATACAAATTGCAACTACAGAGGCATACAAGGGATTTAAACACTGTATCAGTACATTATTAAATTTCCAAATTGGTTTTGCTTCCATGTTTTAGCAATGTAAATTTTTAAGGAAGAGTCACAGAGTCGCATAAACTCTGGGATTATATAGAGGCATTTGAAAGGTATAT
This sequence comes from Piaya cayana, assembly GCA_013389865.1. Lineage (NCBI taxonomy): Eukaryota > Metazoa > Chordata > Aves > Cuculiformes > Coccyzidae > Piaya > Piaya cayana. Next base: position 238,750 of record WAAB01001209.1, read on the forward strand.
CTCTGTACACAGGCATGCTTCATAAAGTGCATGATTCAAGCTTACCAAGCCTTCTCTTTCTATATTTAGGTTGACCACTTAACTACAGATCAGTTCCCCTCACAATTTCTCCTATACATTGATTCTGGAAAACGGCTTATTCCTGAGAAGCAATTTACCTTTTCCATTTCCTTTCAGATTGGTTTGTTATTGGAAGGGACATCTAATCTCTGTCTGACAAATACCAAATTTTGTCTCCCTAAGATGTGTGGAGAGATGGAGCACAGGGTGAAGGGAAAAACTGATGGTGGGGGAATAGGCTGGAATACCTACCAGAGGAAATGCTGGGGGGTAAAGATCCACCCCCTGACACTGGATGTGAGGTCAGGATGCTATTTAAAAATCCCGCCCTCAGGAATCTCGAAAGAGACTTCACCCCAATGGTCGGAAAGGATCCTTTCAAAGAGATAAAAATGATCATTAATCAAAGGACTTGCTCCTCAGCTGCTAAAAAAGTCGACTGCTTAAAGAAAGAACAATCAAACCGCTGAAAAGTTAACAGCGCTTTCACTGGAACAGATCTTATAAAAAGAAGTTAAAAGTTTTTATTTGTTTTTTAACCTAGTCATGCAATACACAAGTTTAACCAAAAAGAGCTTGTTTTCTGTGTACTTTGCAAATGGAGAATTCCAGCACTTCCAGGAGGAATGGAAAATCTGAGATTTTAAAGGTAAAATACATGTAATGTATATTAATAATGCATTTCAAATGACTCTACCATAAAGGCATTTTACAGTTTTGTATACAAAGCAGAGGGACTGGTAAAGATGAAACTATACCAGCAAAGCTGTGTTTTATACTATTATAGTATCTTAAAACCACTTGACAAACCACCCGGCAAAAGTCATGTCAACCAAGGAGAGAAGGGAAACCATAATTTGCAGCTATGTTACTGACTTCTGTGTCAGGGCAAATACATCAGTCAGAGCTTCTGTCTGATCTCCCAACACTTGTCAATATATTGATGCAGGCAAAAGCCAGGAGTAAAGACACAGCCCCTTTCTGCTTTCTCTCAATAGCAGCTTTACACATTTTATGCTTTAAACAGAATAAACTCTATGTTCTTCTCATTGTTAAATGTACAGTTTCTTTTCTGGAAACAGAGATTACCTCATCCACTCCTTTTGAAATAAATACTTGTGACATATCCATTATAGTGATGATAATACAGACTCCATAATTTAATCCACTCTTTCAGCTTTCAGCATAGGTACAGAGGTATCATTTCAGCTAGCCTATGTTAGTGCTCAGTGAATGTCAACATCAAAGATGGATCTGAAATGAGAGCTCTACACATATGGCTTAAGACCACAGAATCAAGATTCTCCCACCTTGCAATAATTTCAAAATGACAATAAGAATAATTGGTGGTGTATATTTGCAAGCATATCAAGCAAACATCCATCCAGAAATGTAGTCAATGGTAAGTTTGTTTAGTCATCTTGCAGTTATTTCATAGGTGTTCTTTTAAGAGACAGAAAATACTTTAATATTTATATACAATGAGAAAAATAAATGGCTCTTTTAAGATTTATGCAACAGTGCTTTTTTTTTAACTAATAAACATGTAGTGAGCAAAATTTAGCCACAGAACACACATATGCATTTGCTGAACTTAAAGTAGCCTAAGATAGGTTTGATTTTTCTTCTTGTATTTTCAGTCAGGAGTTCTATTGTTTCTCTTCCATATACTTGCCCTTTACATTTGCTACTACACCTGCTGCAATCTATGGAAAATGAATTCATTGGATTAGTGTCCATGATGCAGTATTTTTATATCTAATTTCTACAGATAAGGCATAAATGCTTTCCCTTTAGCTACTCCATAAAAGCCTTAGGCATTCTTGTAAAAGTGTTTCTGAATTCCATGGCTTTAATTTTAAAATATTTTCAGAAGTCATCATGGATATTGTCCAGAATGCAATACACAGAAAATCAGTTTTAGAATGGAAAACTGTTCCATTAACTACACGATGTTTGGTACTAAACAGCATCTTAAACCATGAAGGCGTAATAATGAGCTTATGAATACTTCCCAATTAAAACTTTCTTTTTGCGTTTCAAAGTATGAATGATATAAACTGTAAAGTACACCCACTGTGAATCATATTCCATATGTACAGACATTCAGAAAAGCCAAAAGCTTGAACTTCACCATTGGCGTTTTCATAGAAACATAGAATAACCAGGTTGGAAAAGACCCACAGGATCATCTTGTCCAACCATTCCTATCAAACACTAAACCATGGTTCTATGATCCTATGATACTTAGCACCTCATCCACTCATGCCTTAAACACCTCCAGGGAAGGTGAATCAACCACCTCCCTGGGCAGCCTGTTCCANACACAGGATTCAAGGAGCGGTCTCACCAGTGCCAAGTACAGAGGGAGAATCACCTCTCTGGACCTGCTGGTCACGCCATTTCTTATACAAGCCAAGACGCCATTGGCGTTCTTGTCTACCTGGGCACACTGCTGGCTCATGTTCAGTCACTGTCAACCAACACCCCCAGGTCCATCTCCTCCAAGCAGCTTTCTAGCCAGACTTCTCCTAGTCTGTAGCTCTGCATAGGGTTGTTGTGCCCCAGGTGCAGGACCTGGTATTTGGCTGCGTTAAACCTCATACCATTTGACTCTGCCCAGCGGTCCAGTCTGTTTTCCTACATTTAAATAGTGTTAAATGGCAAATAACTCAAGTTTCCTAGCTGTCTTACAATAAGTTACTTTGCTATGGAAAGCAATGAAGAAAAAAACCAAATTTGTGTCACTTATTGTACATATTCAGAAATAAAAAACAAGGAGCAGCAAAATATGGAGGAATACAACCTGTGAATACTAAGAGAAGAGAGGTCTAAAATTACTCAGGCTTTATAAGCAGCAAATAACTAAAAGAATATATAGAAATAATGGTTTTTTAACTCCTAAAAGGTAGGGTTCAGTTGCTTAAGTGTAAATGCTTTGTGACATTTGAGATGCTCTAGAAAATCAGAGACATTCACATTTGAGTGGCAGACATGACAAGACATGCAGGAGATTTGCACTCTCAAAGTGGCAGCAAGAGGCAAAGCAGCAGTTGGGTACGTAAGAATAGACACCTACTGTTGTTTCAGGCAACTGAATCCCATCCAAATAGTCTCCTGTCAGCTCAAAAATGTTTCCAATTATGTAGAATACTGAGCCACTTCACAAAAACTTCCACCATAAGACTCTCAGAATTTTTCACAGAGGCTGAACACAGTTTTATTCTGTTGGTGATGGTACATACCCACTCACATTTGCTGACCTGAGTGCAAACATTTCCACCAGTTTTGCTCCCATGTGCACTACTGGGCATCCTCAGGGGCTCACATCCCACCCTTTCCTCTTCACCAGTTGCTGGCTTCTGTGCCCCACAACACCTGAGCTGATGCCATTGCCCACAGGACCCACGGGGATGGAATCTGAAGCTGTTAAATTGCTCAGGTACAGGCAGGTAGAGCCATTAGCTTGTTCTGTTCGTGCCAAGGTCCCTGAGCCTTGCTAGGAGCAAACTAAGCAGTTCTTTTGGTTTGGGGTTTTTTTGGTTTGTTTTTTTTTTCCCTCATTACTGCAATTCCCAAAGTGGGACCTTAGTGGAGCTTGTGGAAATGAGCTTCGAAAACAGGAGAACATTTTTAGAGTCACTGTGTCCAACAACCTAGCTGAAGCAGGTTAATAGAAAGCCTACTGAAGATGCAGACTGATCATCAGCCTTGTTATTTTTTTTGGTTTTTTTTTCCTAGTTATTACATTTTAAATTCATCTTATGCTTTCCATTTCAGGTGCTGTGTACTTTCAGACCTCTAACAGCTTCAAATACAAAAGGAGCTCTTTGGCAGCTTAGTTTAACTGGAAGCAGATGTTCTAGAGAAGTCAGTTATTTATTTTTACCTGTACCATTCCTTTATAAGTACCATCAAAAGAAGACTTTAGTTTGTTACTCTTTACCCCTAGATTTTGTTTAGAATTTGAAAAAGATGAAAAAAAGAGCACAGTTAGTGTATCCAATGTGAAAACCCACTCTTGATATTTCTTCTATATAGTCAATTGTCTTGATGTTCTCATACAGGGACTGTAAAATACAGCTTAGAGAAATTTCTTAGGAGCTCTGCAGATGAAGGCTTTGGGGAAGTGACTCAAAAAGCTATAATGAACTTTTTTGTTCAGTTTGGCAGGAAGCAACTTAGTGACTTCAGGATATTTTCACCCATAACAGCAGTCTGATGAAGGTGGGACCATAACATTTAGTAATGAAATCCTAGAGAACAGATTGTAGAAATAGTTTTCCTGCTTCTGAATAGGGGAATTACTCAATGTTATCACTCAATGTCTGGGAGAAGGCTAGTTTCTGTTATGAGCACCTTTCATTCTGACACAAAACCTGCTTTTTATTGTTGCTAGTGTTTCCTCAGGGAAGTTAGAAGAAGGGTTAGAGCATTTTTTTCCCAAAATTATTGCAATATATTCATTATAGAAAGTACTGAAAAGTGGTTGACTCTCTGTTACATAATTTTATTGATTTATCTTTTCTAGACCACCAGGAATTGCACAATACTTCTTAACACTTTATAGGGTAACATGTGAAAGGTTTTCATGAGGAATGGTGTTATAAAGCTTTGAAATTATGATGTCAGATTTGTGAAGCATTCAAAAGGCTTGACTTGGAATGTCTAAAAAAAAAGATCAGAAGCAGGGCTAAAATTTATTTCCAATTAATTTGTTGGATCATATTTTCAGTATATTTAGAAAGTGTGGATATATAGAACTAATTTTAACAGTTTTGAATGGACTAATCTGGAGATTTAGAATATGCTTTTAGTAATTTTAGGTCTTTTTGATACATGTAAGTAAAGGAGGTATAGATTGGTATGCCTAAATCTGAATAGAAGAAACAGGAAAACAAAATAAAACTACTGTTGCAGGGGTGCAGCTGAGGACTGCTCACTGTGGTACTTTTACCCCGTGACACTGGAGTTACTTCTAAAGGAACTCGTGTCAACATCTAAATCAGCAAGACCTTTGCATCTATCCTGCCCTACTTAAGGTCCAGAATTTAGGCAATACAGAAAATTAATTTGGCAGAATCTCTTCAGATAATGAATTTTCACCATTTCAAATGGAAAGCAGGGTCTAAATATTGAAGTTGAGAGGAATCTGTGCTGGGTAGTAGTCACCCAGGCAAGGCGTCTATTACAAAACCTGGGTGGTTGTGCCAGTTCTTAAGATTAGAGATTAACTATAGTGAGGCATCACTTTCATCCTAGGATGTCGCATGAAGATGAAATGGATATGGAGGTCTGTGTGATTTGTAGAAAATAAAAAGGCAAGCAAAAGGGAGGATAGAAGGACTGATTAAAGAACTTAACACAGGGGTTTGGAAGAGATTTGAGTATATGCTCACCTGCCTTGTATCAGCCTAGCTGTGGCAAGCAATTGTATATTCAGCTTAATTGATCTGTACATTCTAGCTGGCTGTAACTTGCATTTTACTAAAAAAAAAATTAATAATTTCCATAGAAATGCAGGGAGGTCCAAAATGAGCATACCTTATGATATTCAGAAAAATAAAAATTAGGAAGCCTAGAATAGTTTTTTTTGTTAGTCTAGGACTGTGCCATGATTTTGAAGGGACTGATCTGAGATTTTTAGTGTTCAGCATCAACATGCATTTAAAGTATAATGAAGTACTAGTAAGATTTTTTTAACCCTTGCTTATTAGTCATATATAGTATTTAAATAAGAATGGGAATTTCCATCAAAAAATAGACTTAAGGTTTAATGAGCCATGTACTGTGAACTTCAGGGAACTTGAGCCTGTATCTGAAACGTGTATTATGAAACAAATGAGGCAACTTTAATGTTAACCCTAGGTCCTTTTCTCCCTCTGCCAGTAGGCTAAGGGAAGCTTAGTGTTCACAGAATCACTAGGTTGGAAAAGACCTTGAGGATCATTGAGTCCAACCATTCCTATCAACCACTAAACCATGTCCCTGGGCATCTCATCCACCCGTCTTTTAAACAGCTCCAGGGATGGTCACTCAACCATCTCCCCAGGCAGCCTTTTCCAGTGCCCAATGGCACTTTCTGTGGAAACTGTTTTTCTTATGTCCAGAAAAAAAATGTGCTGCCTGTTTGATCTAGTGTGGCGACAGAGGCATTGCCATAACAAAAGCACTGCTGGACTTTTGATGCCTTGTGGAAATACTGTTTAAATCCAGAGGTTTGTGTCTTTCAGTATTGAAGTAATATTTTTGTGAAGAGCAAGGATGATTTCTGGCAGCCAGGGTCAACAAAATAAACTGAAGAAGGATTTGTGTGTCTGAACACATCTGTTTTCTTCTCCAGTGACAATAAGTAATTATTAAAAAAGGACCTTTTTTTTCTACAAATGATATTTTGCTTATTTTCACTGAGTTTTTTGCATGATAGCAAAACCATTAATTCAGGTTTCTGGATTATTTCTTTTCATGATTTGTTTGGTTTGCTTCTCAGTTTATTTTTAACTCTGAATTTCCTTAATGTTATTGGCTTGGGAATAATAAAGCATCCACATGTTTTTACCTTATTTCTGAGAAGTGGACCACTATGCCCTATTTCTTGGTGAATATAGTTTAAAAGGCTAACTCTTCTGTACCAAGCTCCCTGCTCCAGACGTAAGTTTACGGGGTCCATCTGAAAACATGAAAAAGACAAACATTTGGTAGGGTAAAGCTGCTGCTCATGTCTCCAACCCTGAAAAGTTTAACCTTGAGATCTTTACAAAAGACAATTTTCTCCTATGAACCTGAAGTGCTGGAGTTCTTTTATTTCTTGATTGATGGATGGGAATAAATCCAGACTTAAGAATATTTATATAGAATGAGACTATTTTAGAAAATCCCAATCATGGCAAATTCTGGCTTTACTTATGATTTCTCTGGGAGGAAAAGCAAATGATGAAAGAAGCTTACAATTCCTACGGAGGAAGTTACAGGATATTTGGGTAGAATATTAACATCTAATTTAATTTCCCTTGCTGCTTCAAGCCAAACAGGCAATTTAGGGGGGAAAAAAATGAGGGAATCTCTTGCAAAGAGTTCTACAAATACTACAGCCATTTATTTTGTGATGTGCTAAATGTCAATGCACACTGGAGTTCTGGCTCTGAGAAGACTGGTGTGACAACATTAATAAGATTAAGGCTTTTAACAGCAATAGAAACTGTTGTGTTGAATCATCTTTGTAGTCTTAATGGTATAGTAATTGGAAATGCTGTGCTTCTGTTATGGGATGAAACAATCTGTGTATGTTTAAGCTGTCTATTAAATAAGTATTTTTCGATCAGAGCTTAAACTGAAAATACATAATTATGTATGATACCCAATGCTGTTCCAAGCACTCTATGCTGCATATTTGGATTTCAAGATCACACATATATTATCAAATTAGCTGGAAACAGAATACTTTATAATTATAGTTTTCATTAACGATAGAAAAAAACGAAGCCTGTACTATTGGCCAAGCCCTTTGTGATTCATTTTGTACATGTCATGTTTTTGGCAAACAATTGACCCATCAATAATTAGCAAAGTTAATTTCATTTCAGTCACCTTCTGATCTTCCAGTTTTCATAATTTTAAAAGGAAAGATCATGAGTAAAATCTGAGCATTCATATGATACTGAATTCTTCATTCTTTAAGACAGGAATCTCCCATGTTAAATGTTTATGGAGTCTTAAAGGTGGAATCCTTAAGAAATTCCAGAGGCTTTTAAATTTTCAGATGTTCTTTTTCATCATATTTCCATAAAAAAAGAGAGAGAGATTTTAATTTTATGCTTCATGTTTAAAAATTGCAGCAAGTTTTAAATTAATGACTGAAATGGTTTTCATGGGTGACATATGAAGATTAATGTATTCATGCAGCCTACTATAAATTCTGCAGTTCTGTAATTATGCTCTAATTATCTACTCTTTTAGTCTTGTTGGCCTGTAACAGTATGAACAAGGAGTAGGAGATAGACACCCTCCACTTTCAGACAGCAGTAAGTATCATTGAAAAAGACACACTCTTTTCAGTTAAGAAAAACACTTGAGCTGAAGTTCCAAAGAGTCAATTGACAATATTTTTTAGTTATGTTAAACAAATGTAAGGTATGACTCAAGGGTGAGAATTCCTTTTGGTATTTACATTCCTACCATTCAGAATTCACATTTCACTGATATCAATGAAATCAAGTAGAAAGGTTTTATTTTCTTTTTGTTTACAAACACCAATCGGCTCTTTCAAACAAGCAATGCCAAGATAGGAAGTAGGAAGATCACTATAATTATCATAACCTCAGATGAACTCTCTGATTAGAAATGTATTATATACTGGTTGACATTTGCATACCTGCATTCTACGTACAAAACCCCTCTGTGGATAGGCTCAGTGAAAGTGTTTTTACCCACACCCATGTCAGAAGCCAGGCTGGCAGCAGCTCCTGTAGCTATCTGTTTGGCTTTGGCATATACATAGGCATTCTGCTGTCTTTTTCTTTTTTAGTTTTTCTTTTTTTTTTTTTTTAAATTCTATTGATCAAAGAGAATTCAATGTGCTTGTTAATTATGTCTTTGTGGATATCAGTGTATTCAGAGGATTTTCTCTCAAGCTCAAAGACCATTTGGTGTTAACGGTAAATGCGATGAGGTAAAACCTCTCTCATCTGATCTTCCTTATGCTAGTTTTGGCATCAGTGGTCCTGGCAAAATGAATATTGGGCACTCAGCTTTTAAATTTGCCATGAAGTCACATTTTTCAGTGCTTATAAAGGCATTCATTGAAAGTTAGAAGTCAATTGTCAATCTTATCTAAAAGAGCAAAACATTGTTTGTATGGTGAAGAATGTACATCTTAGATGAAAAAAAGAAGAAAAAGGAGAGTGGAAACTCATTTCTGTTATCAGCCTAGGGAGAAATTAACAAGTTTCTGTTGTTTTGGAATAAAGGAAAAAAATAATGTGAATTCTACAAGCTACAGTGCAGTAGTTTCTTTCAGATTCCTGCTATTATGAAAATTCTGTACTATGCTTCTCTAGATGAAATATTGAAATGAAGTCATTATCACCTAAACTTATTTACTTTCAAATTTTATTCAGTGGAAATTATCTTGTTAAAAGTTCAGTAGAAAAATTACAATATTTACTGACTGATGTAGTAATGAACCTATTCTAGAAATTTAGATTAAATACATTTGTGTTTACAGGATTGTCATCAGTGTTTTGTCCTTATATTAAGTACATGCTTACACTGAATACTCTGTAATCTCACACCATCTAATTATGGGGTTTTAAAAGATAAATTTTTTCCACATTACTTCTCTCTTTCAATTGTGTTCCACTTAGCAGTTTTATCATCAACTTCTAATTTATAAGCAGTGCTAAGGTTATATTAGTTGGTTAAAAACTGTAAGATTTAAGAAGCAGCAGTTTTTTGAAACTGTATTTCCAACTAAAACTTCAAGAGCCCGGAATGTATTCCAGACAGTTTCTATCTAAATTATTTATTCATCTGGAACCTGAACTATGTATATATTAAGAACCAGAAAGATAATTATAGTCTGCTGATACAGAGAGACTCATAGTAGACAGGAATTAAAGAAATTAATTTGGAGGTCAGGAATGTACAAAGAACTTGGTGATGGGCTGAGTTAGTAGATTCTGAATCAAGTTTACAGATAAAACTATATTAAAATGATGACATTATTTAGTGTGGGTGTTGATAATAATGCTACAGGACTGGTAGAAGCAGAAATAATTTATCTGCCTTGGCCGGAGCTGCAGTGCTGAGTGAGTTCAGCAAGCAAAATGCATGGCTGTGCATTCACTGCAAGCCTCTGTCATTAAAGCTCTCAGTTGCTCTCCAATGCAGAATACAGAAAACACATGGCACTTTTCAACACTCTATAACTCACACAAGTCTGCACAGATTTTCATTGCATAATATGACTATTCTGCTTCCAAATTTCTAAGATTTCTCATAAATCACTGAAAATGGCTACTTTCGGCAGCTTTTAGTTCTGTACATTGGAAAATTAATCTGTACAAGGGAAGCATGTCCCAATCGGCAACATTTTATACATGTGCCTTGATTCCTGTATGAAGAGGGTGTTTCTGGTTTGAGATAAAGTCTTCCTTACTTAGAGAAACCTATCTACAGTTTGCTAAAACAAACTGGTATTGCCTCCTTCTCAAGAATTTTCTTTCGTTTCCACTCTCTTTATGCCCCATTCAAAGCATTACAGCTATAGTTGTAATATATATAGCTGTATATATACAGCAATCCTTGCATTACAAAAATGTTGTAAATAACCAAATTTCCTCTTTGTTTCTTTTCCTCACATCCAACTTGTGCATTTTCATAAAATGCAATATCAGATAATTTATATGAGAAAATTACCAATCCATATTTAATTCTTCTTCTTCCCATTAATCTTATGTTAAACAGATCTCAATCTGGTTAAGATTTGAAATTTTCATTAGAAATTTAAGTATGAGCCTTTAAGCTGTAGTAAAGACTACAATATAACCTCTTGAAGCAGAGGTTTATACCACAAAGCATGTGTGACATCTGGACAACCACTTCCATAACTACTAGCTGACCTAGCAGTTCTCTAGGTCTGATGGTCTCTCTGTTTGGGGTGATGGGAGATTGACAAAAAGGCTTTTTCTTACTCAAGTTACGATAAATCTAATGACCATAACATGTCTTTATGTTTAACCTGTACTGCTTTGCTGGCATTCCACTTCAGCTAACTACTGATGTTGGTCTTGCACATTATGTTCCATCATAAATTTGGCCAAATGAATTGGTAGGCCTAAGCAACATAGAATAAGAAAACCTTATTATATAATTTCTTATTCACAGACATGGAAATGCATGTGAAATTTAAATAGAGAGAAGTGGTACAGCTTTTCTGGGACAGTTTTAAAGACTTAAATATTCAGCAGTCAATCAAAACTGAAGCATACAAGCTCATCTATTTAACTTGCACATTAGGTAAACTATGATATGATTACACAAAACATTCTCATTTGTTCTGTGAAGACTGTGACTCAGACTGCTGACAACCAGAACCTGGTAGCATAACATGGCTAAAAGCGCTAACGCCAACACTATTGGTCTATAAATTCTGTCAGTATGTCCCATATGAGAAAGCACAGATAACTGCACTCTGATTTTAGTAGTGGCACAGACATTTACATCATTTTATAAAAGTTATTTAAGGATCTCAAAAGAAGCATGTGACCAGCATGTCAAGGGAGGTGATTCTGCCCCTCTACTCAGCTCAGCACAGACCCCACCCAATGTACTGTCTCCATCTCTGAATTCCTCAGCATGGGAAATACATGGAGAAGATTCTTGGAGAAGGTCCAAGAGAGGGACACAAAAATCGTTAGAAGCATGGAACACCTCTCCTATAGAGATAGGCTGAGGGAGCTGGGGTAGTTAAGCCCGGATAAGAGAAGTCTCCAGAGAGACCTTTTTGCAGCCTTCCAGTACTAAAAAGGGCCAGTAAGAAAGATGGGAATGGGCTTTTTATTAGGGCCCGTTATGACAACACAAGGGGTAAAAATTTTAAACTAAAATTGGGTAGATTTAGACTGATGTAAGGAAAAAAATGTTTTGTGTTGATGCAATAGAACAGGATGCCCAGAGAGGTGGTGGAACACCCATACCTAGAAACATTCAAGGTCAGGCTGGGCAGGGCTCTGAGCAGCCAGTCTTAGCTGAAAACACCTCTGCTTACTGTCAGGGGATTGGACTAGATGACATTTAAAGGTTCATTCCAACCCAAACTATTCTATGATGTCAGCTTACAAAGATATCTAGTTATCACCTTGTACCTGTTTACTTTAATGAGAATTATGCATTTTGTGAGGTTTGCAGAAATACTGATATAAATACTTCCACCCTTAAGAAACCTGAAATCCACTGGACTAGTGAAGGTTAATTGTTCGCTATATTTGACAACTCTTCTGTGATATGACTTCAGTATTATTAAACTATTTAGTTGTAATGGTTATGGCTTCAATAGCATTCTGCCCTCTGAGTTTCCAAACACCTCACAAATGAACTTGTAAGTGGCCAAAATAATCCTTTCACACATGTAAGGCAGTAAGTTTATCCAAAGAATTGGAGAAATGCAAACAAGACTGTGAGGGTGAACAAGAATTCTTTAGCCACAAGCAAACTTCAGACAACTTTAAGATAACACACTGAAAATAACTTTGTACCAAAGTAAAAGCACCCCAGATATACTAATTGATAAACTTAAGTTTGAATTTATTTAAGTCAGTGAGAAGGGCAGCTGTTTCTCTTTAATAAAATTACAATGGACACTCAACAATCACAGTCTGTATGTCTCCTGTTTTTCATCTTGTCACCTCTAGAAGCAGCTGTGTTCCTTGGTATCATGCATGGATCTAGACCAAACACCCACCATGGAACAGAAACATTGAATGATTTCTGTTATTTTGGTATCTAATCTAGATTTCTACCCTAAAAGTGTAGTCTTAGCATACTATCTTAACTAAAGTGATCATGAAGCAAAATGATGGTAAAACCTGCTGTTATAAGGCTTCTGCCTTAAGCAAGACACATAAGAACCAACTGTAACTGATGAAAATATGTATATATATATATATACACACACACATATATAGATACACTCCTAGCTGTGATAGTCACTCTGGCACAAGGTCTTGTACGTCACTGCAGCCCATAGTAACTTTAACTACCTGGACTTGTGCAAAGCGTTCAACAGTGTCTCATACAACATTCTTGTCTCCAAGTTGGAGAGACATGGATTTGACTGATGGACTGCTTGGTGGATAAGGAATTGGCTGGGTGGTTGCACTCAAAGAGTCATGGTTAATGGCTCTGTGTCCACGGGGAGACCGGTGACAAGTGCCATTCCACAGGGGCTGGCACTGGGACTGGTGTTGTTTGATATCTTTGTCAGAGACATGGACAGTGGGATTGAGGGAAGCTCAACATGAACCAGCAACATCTGCTTGCAGCCTATAAAACAAGCCATCAAGGAGCTGATTCT